>OMKL01141276.1:0-19255 GCA_900302295.1 Parasudis fraserbrunneri | reverse complement strand
CCCTTCCTTTTCCTCTACCACTCTCCTCCCCACTGCTGATGTGTTGAGTTTGTTTTGTCATCGATAAAGTTTAAGGCCTCGCTCTCGCTCTCTCTCTCTCTTCTCCCTCCCTCCCTCCCTATCTCTCTTTCTCAATCTCTCCATCTCTTCTCCTTTGATAAAGTTGAAGGTCTCACTCACTCTCTCCCCTCTGCCTGTCTCTCTCTCTGTCTCTCTCTCTCAATCTCTGTTTCTCTCCTCATCACTGATGTGCTTGGCTTGTTTTTGCATTGATAAAGTTGAAGGTCTCTCTCTCTCTCTGTCTCTCTCCTCCCCAGTCTCTCTTCAGGGGGTGGGGGTGGGTAAGCTACAAACTGAGGTTGGGAGGTGTGGTGGGTTTGGAGACTGTACGTGGGTGGAGGTTGTATAATTTAGAGCCCTCTTATGTGCAACTGCCTGCACATGGAAGTCCACATGTTCCATTATATCTATGTAACATCAGCCGCTCTCTCTCTCTCTCTCTCTCTCTCTCTCTCTCTCTCTCTCACACACACACACTGCATTCCAGAGGTTGACATTTTTACTTTGTGGGACATTAATTTGTGTGAATTTATGATGGAGCAAGATTCTCTTGACACCCTATAAACCTGAATTGGCATTCTTGCTTGTTGTGAGACACCGGAGTCGTATCTTAATTCTAATTCATCCCCTTACAACCTCGCTCCAGTGGGTTGAATGATGGTATAAAAATTATGACCTATCAACGCAGTGCAACAGCCTCAACACTTCACTGGCTGTCTGATGAAAACATTGTCTATAGCCCAACATATTTAACCGTTAAATATTGAGGGGTGTGGAACTATTTTAAGCCTGTCTTGGTTACATTTTAGCATTATTTGGCAAAATGTATGACCTGGAATTGTATTTGTGTGTCTTGCAGAAAATGCACAGATGCGTTTATGTGTGGTTCTCAGCCATTGTAAATCAAAAGGAGGTGGACCGAGGTCATTTACATGCTTTCCTCAACTAAACTGAGATATGACAAAGCCCTTTGCACTCCGACATGCGGTCAACTATGCCAACAGTGTATCATCCACCAGTATAAACAAGGCCTGAGGAGGTGGCCTTCTAGCCGCGTCAAACCAAGCCAACTTTTCTTCTGATTATCTCCGCCCAGGTTAGATAATATCCTAACTAAATTAACTCTGAGCCCGTTGGCTGAAGTTATGTAGGCCTAATGTAGTATTTTACCTACGGTATTTTGATATGGTGATTTTCTTTTTCATATGGTAGGTAGGTTAGCCACAGCAGGGCACCAGACAAATGGCATTATAGCCCAGGTGAAGAGATTCATTGCTTCATTCATAATTACAATGCATTCTTTTCTGATTGAGTTCATTGTTACGAGTTTATCTGAACGTTTCTGTTTCATGAAATGTATGCCTTTGTTGTTGTTTTTGTTTTTTTATAGCTATGGGTTAGTTAATAGCATTCCAATGCGCAATTAATAATTAGAGGTTTGTAAATGTTTCATTTGAATACGTGATATTTCCATAACATTAGCAATTATTAGCCCTGTCAGTCATCGTTAAGCAGCCTCCTAAAACTGCTGCAGTTACGACAGAAAGTCCAGATCAAAATAAAAGAAAGAGGGATGGAATAGGCCTAAAGAAAATAGATTTTGTTCACAATATTTATTTATCCTAAACTCAATATTTCACATTTTAATTTGACTCGCCACGATGAGCCCTGTAAAGTAGGCCTATAATCATCTATGGATACTGTTTGGAGACCAACAGCAAATAAAAAATGCGCACATTTGAAACATTTATAGTTTCCTTGAGTCAAGGGAGCAGCAGTATTGTTTGGACTTCCGCTTCGGAATTTTCGAAATACAAGTCCTCGTGTAAAAGTCTGTTAGATAACATTCACTATTAATGTATCATTATGTAAGTATAAAGTCAAAACTTTTGAACGCAAGTGGATGAACCTGGTAATCAGATGCTGCGCCAGTCTTTCATGGAATTAGGTTTAACATTCCAGTTGACAAAATACTAGCTGATGCATTATCTGGATTAGCATTATCTATATTAGGACCAAATGGTGGACAGGAGAAACTGAATAGATTGCTATTAGTATTCTTAATGCATGTCGCCAGGCAGAGATTTGCGCTCTACTGAGCACACTCTTCTGGTTCATTCGCTAGGTCAAAGTTCAAATTGGCTCAAATTTGACCTACTAATCTGTGCGACTCACCGATGCTCAGCCAATGTCAGAGCAGCTAAAAGGATTTCAGCTATTTAGCAGTGCATATGATTGACTGAACTCCAAGCAGCATCGTATCATGTACAGGCCTTTTTTTCTACCCAAAATGCAAAGAAACCTGGTGTGGGCTAAATGTCGGTATGACCAAGCCATCCCACTCTTTGCTGCTCACTCCAATTGGTGCAGCTTACTTTATCACGCACTGACCACCCTTCCCTTGTGTGATTGGTTGATTAAAGCAGCTCATCATAAAGCACAGTTCTGGGATGACTTTTTCTTCATCCTGCTTTCTCTTATGGTAAGGGTTCTGGGTTCTTTCCAGAATGCCTGTATGATCAACATAAGGGTCTGACTGTGTTCTCTCTCTGGGTGGCTGATTAAGTCTGAAGAAGAACACTCTGTACTCAAAATGTCACTTTGATGCAGAAATAAAATAAATGAACAGGAGCTTTTCAGTGTGCAGACTTTTCTCTGCTACTCTCCAGGGTGGAAAATTAGCCACATGCTGAGAATGTTTGTCTTTTCGACTACACACTTTGGCAGGTGAACAACCAGACACTTTTCTATTCTAAAATTCAATTTGGCTGGTAGAATAATGAAAGTGTCTGGTAAATTTATCAATGTACCATCCTCATACCCTGTTAGTCTCACTCCTGTCGCTGTATTGAAGGGGAGATATCATGGTACAGTAGCCCTGTGTAGGACGCTTACTTCCATAAGTCTCCATGACCTGTCAGGTGCACGTCCATGCACGTCTTTTCCTCTTGGACAGTTTTTAGGACATGACAAGTGCTGAAAATTGGGCTTTTCATTTGTATTGAGAACTTTGACACCCCCACATTGAAATATAGAAAAAATACTTACAATGAGATCTCAAGTTTTCTACGAGTTGTTAGGATATTTTCACGCAGGAAAATCAATTGAGGATGGGTCTGATTCTATTCAGAAAAGCGGGTAACACTCCTCATGCTACAGTAGCTTGTAACTGAAAAGGAGCCTTGCTGTCTAGTGGGTGATGCCTTGCTGTCTAGTGGCTTCTCTCACAGTAAAAGGCTGCTCTCCTGTCATCGCATTAAAGAATAGATGACAGAGTAAGCGGTCTCGGGTACATATCAAGTACTTGAAGAGATTTGAGTTGGATGCCAGTTCTCAGCTTTTGGCATTTCATGTCATCTCCTCATCTCTCCAGTCCAGCTTCCTGTCACTGTATGCTATCAAATAAAGCAGTGAAATATAAAAAAGGGAGGAGGTACAAGACACTCAAGTGAATTAACTATTTTGAATACAGTCGCCTTTACAGTAATTCTGTTAAAACGTTTAGAAACATTTAAAATGGCTGGTGAGCTACAGGTTGTGGCTACACATGTCATGCCAGCAAACAGACAAGTACATATAGGGTATAGCCTAATTACAGTAGGTCAACTGATTGCTATCTCTCTGACCTTGATTGATTGGAGAGCCATAAGTGCAAAAAGTGTCTCCAAAAATCTCCCAAAATTAAGATGCGTGCACACAGTCTCAACAGGTGGTTAGGCGTTAAGCACTTTGACCTCCTCAGGATAAGCGCCATTGCAGGCCAACACCCTCACACCCTGACGTGGCAGAGTGGCTTCCCAGCTGCTTATCAGGTTACTGGACATCAAAAGTCAACGGCTAAATCACACACAGTGCTCTCTGTGACCTGCAAAAAAACCATCACAGCTGTCTCCCTCTCACTCCTGTCATCCTAATTTACTCATGGGATGAATACATTGTCAGTTTAACGTCTGTGGATTTTGAACAAAGTAATGTGGAGTGCTTTTCACAATGCACGTGACGCCAGGCTATCTTGGCCCCTTTTCATATGCACAAAGTCAATCCAGGGCTAACATCTGGAGCAGGGCCAGCTCAGGTTTAACCCACTTTGGAATTTTTCATCAGGCCCTTATGGCAATAAATGGGTAATTCTCACAATATTTAGCCTATTTGAATCCATAACAATACAAAGGTAACAATAACATATGTAACACAAGCCTATTCAACCTATCTGTTAGATCAGTAACCATAGTGTGATGACTGAAATTGGATCAGTGAAGCCTTACATTACCTTGTCATGGGAAAAAGTCACGTGATTGCAGTAACGCTTTACCCCCAAAATTGGGTGCCATGCGTGGAGAGGGGGAAGAGTATGACATCTAACTAGGTCAACAAGCCAGACTCGAACGTACAACCTCGCAACCACACGGTAGGCGCCTCAACCTGCTGCACCGCTAAGAGAGAAAAAAAAACAAAAAAAAACGCAGTCTTTGTTGTGAAGCAGTAGAGCTCGATCACAGCAGGAGCGCCGAGGACACGGCCGCTGTACGCTTCCCGAGCATCAGCAGGCAACAGCTCAGTCACAGACCGGTCTCAGTGACCCGCAAGGACCCCATCACAGCTGTCGCCACCTCTCTCCTCCCGTAGCAATGCCCTTTTATAGAACTGATAGATGGGCTGTTTAACTCTATAAACTACTGTGGATTTTGGGAGACAAAGTGAGCTAAAAGTAACTGAAAGTAATGATATCAGAGAGTTTGAATAATCGAGGGGACGAAGTTACCGATTTACAATTTGAAGCAGCGAGTTTGAAGGGGAGGCAGAATGGCGTCAGAGGCGGAGAGGCTGACCAGTAACCGAAAGGTCGGTGGTTCAATCCCCGGCATTGACAGGAGGGTGTATTCCAGCTTGAACCCCTGATGAACATGATACATCCCCACAACATCAGATGTTTAAAGTAGGACTCCTACAACGGCTTCATCTGGTGCTCTTTAAATATAAGTCTATGGTCCCCCATTCCTTCGATAGACATTCAGTGGAAAGTGGCAGGGGAGAGAGAGAGAGAGGAGGGGTATTATGCGCATAATGTCACAGTAATCCCAGAATTGTAAACAGTCTTGTACGAGTTAATCTTGATCTTGAATCTTGAAATCTTGAATTTGGTTCGACAGTTATTGAGAGCACGAGTTCATTTGGTTTGGAAGTCATAGAGAGTTAATGAGTTTGAGTACACTTTTATGAATAGATGAATACAGCTCAATGAAATTATGAAAATGTAATATTAGCATGGCCTAAAGCCTCACAGAAGAATACTATTGGGAGAATATAATTTTCAAATGAGCAAGTTGGTTTATATACTTAGTGCGATGAATATGGCATTTTAGGAATTCAAGTCAAAACAAAGAATTACAGACAAATATCTAATAAACCGATGACTTAAGCAAAAGTCTATCTTTGAGAATAAATCACAGGACAAAATAGAGGTCAGATATATTATGGGTAAAATGCCCCTCTAAATATCAACTTTTCAATAGACAGGTCATCTTTATCAGGGTACAGTACTCTGATGACAGCAGTCTGCTCATTAAAACCTTGGGAGTTTAAAGACGCACAAAGTAAGATTTTCACATCATTCGGCATGAAGACTGTGTCGACTTAACCACGTAATTCGGTGATTGAGTCCTCACTGGTGGCGAGACACAATGAGGACCGCGTAGACTCATCCACTGAATTCCATAATTGTACATGGTTGAGTCTACACGGTCCTCTGTCCCAAGTGAACCAGGAAAATCTTACCTAGTGCATCTTTAATTAATAAAGAATGAATCTGTATCTTCAGTTATGGAGTGTGGCGGCTTGCTTTCAAGTCACATAACAGCAACTCCGTGACTTTTCTCTCCTCTGGTTCCCCGGGAACAACAAAGCTCCCATCGCTGCGGCACCGGCGAGCCAGCTGCTCTATGCTTCCTGAGCAACAGCAGTCAAAAGCTCAATCACTGCCCCGCTCCCCGTGACCCAGCGCAAAAAACCCATCACAGCTGTCTCCATCTCCCCTGTCACTGTAATACACTTACAGGATGATATGCAGCTCAGTCTCTCGTCTCCGTTTCCTCGCAAAATTGAATTAGCCTTTTCCCTCCTCCTCACCCTGCCGCTGACCCCGTGTCTCCCTCTTCTTTTTTTTTTTCCTGGTGCATTCGTCTCATGATGAGGCAGAGGAGAAATGTTGTTTTATTTAACGGCAACTACTGCGTAATAGGCTTCAAATGGCGCTGTGTTAAGGAGAATAATTTATTGTTACAGTTTTCTCCTAGTCCTTCTCACCCATGTCTCTCTGTTCTTCTTGCCTTCTTCTTTTCAGTGCATTCAACTGGTAATGAGGCAGGGAAGAGTGCTATTTTCTATTTCAGTGCAAAGCAAAGTGTTTGATATCAGTACTCACAAAGAAAACACAAGCTTCATTTACCCTTCATTTACCCATGGCTGTTTTCTCTTTTTACCTTTTTGTCTTTAATTTATTGTTGTTTTATTAAGCATAAAGCACTTTACTATCACTGTTTTTGAGAAGTGCTACAGCATATAAAGCAAATTAAAATAAATAATTTTTTCCCTGTCTCTTTAACAAGGCTCTACCTTCTATGGTAGCTTCATTGTTGGTTTACCCCCCATGCACTCACACAGTGCCTATGTGAAACACAACTAGAGATATTGCTACCATCCATAGCTGTCGTTTCTCCCTCCCTCACTTATATCAAAACCAAGAGGAAGACTATTGTATTGTATTGTATGTTAAGTGCATGATATTGCTATTTTCTGGCAGCAATATCATTCACTTTTCTGTATCTATCCATCTCCTCCTCTGCACAGTTTGTAGTGGGTGGACTTTGTGAGATGGGAAACATTGTTGGCCGTGGTGAACACACCATGTACTCCGCATGGGGTTCGAAACTTCAATTCCACCTCGTCAGTTGAGAAATCATGCCCGAGTTTCCTACTTGGAAATCTAGAATTAGCATTGTACCTGTAATCCCTGTATCGTATGCCTTGTCGGGTATTATAGCTATAAAAACTAAATATCGTTGGCTCCTTGCCTCTATTTCTTCCCTTCCCTAGAGAGTAGTATGTGTAATTCCAGTGGGGAGTTTAAACCAAAATGACAAAAGCAACTTGAGAGACAGATTTATCCACCTACCATTTGTTAGCAGTGGATTTTGTGATGAGAACCTGAAAAAAATGTGTTGACCCTTGTATCTTGACCCTTTTTTTCTTCCCTCTTTCCTGGGTAAGGGATGTTTATCTTGAGCAGTGGGGCGTAAAGGAAGGCTATTTACTATTTAATGAAAACCAAACAATTTATTTTTATCAAATGTTGACTTTTGTCTCTGTTTTGTCTTCTTCCCTCCAGAGAATGGTACGTTTAATTCGAGCAGCGAGGCGGAGAGGAAGACCCAGTCGTATTACCTCTCATGTCTGAATGAGCAGCGCATCGAAGAGCTGGGAGCACAGCCCCTCATTGATCTCATAGCCAAGGTGAGGAAACCGATGCAGACTGGAAGTTATGAATGACAAATCCTTTTTAACCAATGTATTTATTAAAGGGGCACTTCACTGAACAAGGACACCCAGTGTCATAGAAGCAGATTCAGGGCAGATTCTCTGAACATGAGTCTGTGTGCCACCACTTGGGGCAGAGTGGCTAACCATGACAGACTGAGTTACTTAATGTGTGGCCCTTCCTCAAACCTATCCCTCCCCAGTAGCACTTCACTACAGAGTGTCACTCCGTATGAAGTCGCACTCGCAGCTGTGGAGGGAAACTCCTTATTAAGGGGAACTCCTTATTAAGGGGAGGGGTATAAATAAGCCCTCGCTATTATCATTGAACTTTATCCACCGGAAGAAAAACCAGCCATCACCATGGCTACCTGCATGTTAGACATCACCAAAACAATAGCCTAAATATATATATATATTATTTTAATTCTTTTAATTTATATGTACTTATATATGGGCAGTTATTGATTGCTCACTTTGGACAGTTCAAACTTGAGTGTCAACAAAACATTCTGTGATTTTAGTAATAATGCATTTTATTTAAAAGCGCATATTTCAAGAAACAAAGACACTTTACAGAAAATAAAACAAGTGAAATTAAAACAAAGGAAGATGAATGCCAATTCACAGATTCGCCATTCATTCATGTGATGACAAAAAATAATTTGACAATTAAGTTACCGTCAAGAGGGAACTAACATTTGTAGGATTTGTTTCCTCCATTCTTCTGCACTGCCGTTTGCTACCTGTTTAAGGGGTAGTGGCGTTTCAGAAGTCGGCATCAATTCCACACTCGCTGACCGGGGCTTCTATCATCCACTCCCCCTCCCTGCTGATCGTTTGGGATTCCCATCAGTATGGCGAACCCTCCACGTGAACGGGCAAACGGAGTGGATAGGGCGAGGGTGGAGTAGGTGGAATGAGACTGAGCCTAAGAGTGACATGGAGTTAGTGATACTGCCGGTCTGCTTGGCGCTTTGCATCTAAGAGCAATGAAGATTTGCACATAATCTACACATATCCCAAAGCCGTAAACATTCATTGAGACGGTTATTGAGAGTTAATGAGTTTGAATATGTCCTCCAGTGATGTCAATGGAGAACACTGAATCCTTGTGTTTTGCGTTAATTACAGCTCAGTGAAATAATGGAGGTTAAAATAGCAATTACATCATTTCATTGAGCTGTAATTAACACAACACAAGGATTCAGTGCCCTCTAATGACATCACTGGAGGACATATTAAAACTTTTTAACTCTCAATACCTCTTAAACTAAATCAATGTGTCCAAAACTGTTTTTAATTTTGGGATATGTATGTATCAAATCTGAATACTGATATTGGTTATTGTATCAGGAGAGTCTTCAAAGATATTTATAAAGTCCATAAATAAACCCCACATAATGTTCAGGAGAAGTTTTTGATTGTTTACATAAATTCCCACAACATAAATTTACACAACACAAATTTTACATTCGGAGAAAGTGTAGCTTGGTTTGGTGCAGCTTGTCAGAATGGAGGCTTTGTTCTACAAGCTGAGAGCGACAAAACAAACAAGAAAAATGAATTGAGTGTGTGGGTGTAGGATTGTGCCCAGTCAACAGCACACAATCCCAGCAGCTGTACGTAATGGTTAAGGTGGTTCTGTGCGCTCGACTGCATGTCTCGCTTCTACTCTCTCACTCTCTATCTCTCGACTGCATGTCTCACTTCTACTCTCTGTTTACCACTGTATTTTTCTTTCTTTCTCCATTGCTTTCTGTGTCTGACTGTCTCTCTCTCTCTCTCTCTCTCTCTCTCTCTCTCATATCAATCTTGTTGCCAAGGTGAGAAAACCAGGGGCTAAACAGTAGCTGAATACATTGTCAATACCTTCTTAACCTTTGTTCAAACAGGCGAGTTGACTAAGAACACATTCTTATTTAACCAAGCAAGTTGACTAAGAACACATTGACATGTTATTTATCTGCAAGTTGACTAAGAACTCGGGCTGTCAATCGTTAAATCGCATGATAGGCTTGCGTTAACGCAATTAAATCTTTAAATATGTAGCAAAATGCATTGATAGGGGCTGCGATAGTAAAGAAATGCATGAAAAAATGGTTAGGGGGAGTAATCATAAGTACTTATCGGTCACAAGAGTCTTCAATAATGTTGAATGGTGATCCGTTTTGTGAATACATTTGTTCTTTGATGTCTGATGTGATCTTTTTTAGCAGACGACTCCTTCAGACAGTCTCTATGCCACCTATCGTGGGCATAATTAGCAAGCATAGCCTAGCTCGACCTGTGTACTTCATACTTGTTACTTTGCTGGGAAAGACCGTTCATCACTACATTGTTTACATCCAAAAATCAGTTTGGAAACTTTGTATAATGAAGTAAATCATTCAGGGAATGGGTGGTCACTCATTAATCTCCCAGTTTGCATGTCAGAGTTATCAGGAACATAAACACAACAGCCACTGCGGCTGGATGTCAAAGCCATGGAAGGCGGTTGGGGTCAAAAAGGGTAATGCGATTAATTGTGTTAATTTTTTTTACGTGTTAAGGTTTTCCAATGAATTGAAAAAATGTACATGTTAATATTGACAGCCCTACTAAGAACACTCTTATTTGTAAACTTTGAAAGGAAATAGTGGTGTGCTCGAGGACTGGTCTTTAGTTTAGTCATTTAGCAGACTCAAAGAAAACGCAGGTGCTCTTGGAAGAAAAAGAGGAAACAAACTTCAGGCACTCTTGATTGTTGTTCTTGCTCCACGAGTGCCTGAAGTTTGTTCCCTCTTATTTGTCTTGGCAAGTTGACAGAGAATACATTTTTATTTAGTGTGGCAAGTTGAATAAGAACCTATTCTTACTTATCACAGGACATTCAACAAGAACACATGCTTATTTGTCATTGTGTCTCAGTATGTTGGCCACTTATTTGCCATTGTGTCTCACTGTTGGCCACTGAGTATTCTCTGAAATTCGTCTCGTGTCCCAAGCAGCTCCATTTCACATTAAAAATTTTATCACACAAAACACACAGGACAAATAGAGAAATAGACTGTTTCATATACAAATAAACTGAAATCCATCGAACCCTCTTTCTCCCATACTACAGTTTAAGTCATTTCTTGTGACTGGATTCCATTTGTCTTGTCATGCTGATAGATAGCGGCCTCGTTTGGGGTCCCCTTTTACTCAGGCTATTTAATAAAAAAAAACAAAAAAAGATTGATTCTGCCATCCACTGGCAGAGAAGAAGCAAGTTCGAAGGACAGATACATCAATCAGTCTTGGCTGTAACCATTTTGTTAGTGGAGAGAATTTTGTGGAGAAGGAGAAATTGAAAAATGTTTTATTAAAGCAGGAACAGCGGGTTGATTGATATACAGCAGTGACAGAACTCCATGCGCCCATAAATCCACCTCGGTTATTGCCTTGATATTTGCTGAAAAGACTGTATTCTTCTTGTTATCTGATCTCCAGTCTTGTTGCACTGCATCATTGTCCTTGTTCCTCAGACAGCCTGAAGCCAGCAGCCTTGAATAAGCACAAGTCTTCACTGTGTCATTCTCTAGCAGCGAGTGTTTTTTCCTCTGCTGGTTTATGGAAGAGCGGAACTGTTACCTTGAATGTGTGAAGACTAAAGGGGCTGGGGTTATGGAGATTCTGTTCCACTGTATTCTTCTGGATGCTCTGTGTACTTGTTGTTGTGTGATAGTTGGTTTAAGTTGTTCTGTTCTTTGGCCATGCAAAGATTTAAGGGTTTGGGTTATCTGCTCTATACAATACACTGTATGTGTACACACAGTGGTGTTCCAGGTATATTTGGCGCCCCAGATTAGACTATTGGTCAAAAATGAATATCTTGTCTACTAACATAAGACCACTCTTTATGACTATCACATCTATGTATATATCAGGGCACTCATAATGAATTAAAATGCACTCATGATACATAATGACCATGCTTGTACGTAAGCACACATAATGCTTATTGCATTACATCTACAGTCATAAAACATAGATGTAACTTATAAAAAGATTAAAAACTAATTTCATGTATTTAAAAATGTATTATATCCCTCACATCTCACACTGTTCGGTAAAAGTAATGGATCAAATCAATACTCTTTATCAGCCGATATTCAAAATGTAGGATATAGGCAGTGAAAAAGTGTCAAAGGTTCATCCCTAGCTATGTTTTATCAAAGCTTTTAATCTGAAGGTTCTTCTGTCCTTTGTCTCTCTATATATAGACTGGAGGTTGGAACATCACTGGGCCTTGGGACAAGGACAACTTTATGGAGGTTCTGAAGATAGTGTCCGGGCCGTACCGAGCTCAGCCCTTCTTCACTGTGGGAGTCAGCGTTGACCCCAAGAACTCCAACAGCAATGTCATCCAGGTAGAGTAGCCTGTTTTCACTCGAGAGCAGTGCAAACTCGGGATCAGTGGAACATAATAACTTTTGCAACATATCGCTGCTGTTGGGCAAAAACCTTTTATCTTCAAGTTTGGTGATTTTCATGTTTTTACCTTAATTGAAAGTTTACATGGTTTTCTGTGTTGTTAAGGACCATGAAACCCATTCAGAACCCAACACATCATTTAAAAAATACACTTTTTTTTTTTTTTTTTTTTTTTATTCCTGAAAAGTTATTTTGGAGATACAAGGTTTTTGCCTGACAGCAGCAGTCAAAATGTGCGGCATTGTCCTTTAAATACTGTTGAATTCAGCATGTTTGTGGCCTCAGCACTTTTTTGTTTGCTCATCTGTTGGTTAATCTTTTTCCTGTCAGGTCGACCAATCAGGGCTGTTCCTGCCCTCCAGGGATTATTACCTTAACAAGACAGCAAATGAGAAGGTGAGGATGGATAGCATGGAGAACTCCTGTCAGCTTGGTTGTTCTCATTATGATATTGTTCGGCCAGTACTATTAAAATATTCAAAACAGGGTTGGAAACAACATTTTTGCTCTAATGCTACCTGTCACAGTCACAGATAAATCCAGAAATGTCACCAGTCACTGAATTTCTACTAGCTAAAAGGGATATTTGAATACAAAATCTTTCATAGATATATTTCAAGTGGGTGGTGGCATTGATAAACTTGACAAACTTACCAGCCACAAGCCAAATTTTACCAGTATTTGGCTGGTGTAAATTTTCCACCCTTTTTCAAAACAACTGGGAAGCTAGCATGACAGATATAGGAGAGGACTGTGTCGTCACCAGAGACTGAACTGGGGCATTGAACATTTGCACTGTGCTGTACTGTATTGTTCATGGCACCCTGGGGAAAAAGGGCGTGAGGACAACTGCTATGAATCCTGATACATGGATTTCTATCCTGTATATAGTTTCCACTATGTTCCAGCATCCTATCTAATACATAGTAGAGCTGGAGTTTATTTCTGGGAAGGGAGAATTATAGTGTTGTGATGATGATTATAGTGATGATGATGGTGACAATAATGATGTTTATTCTTCCTCTTCCTGTCCTGTTCTGTCCTGCCCTCCTGCCAGGTACTGACGGCGTATCTAGAGTACATGGTAGAGCTGGGTTTACTCCTGGGAGGAGAGAAGAACTCCACCTTGCAGCAGATGCAACAGATTCTGGACTTTGAGACAGCGCTGGCCAACATCACTGTGCCGCAGGACGAACGCCGGGACGAGGAGAAAATCTACCACAAGATCACCATAGCTGAACTACAGGTGTGTGGGTGTCGTGGGGATGGAGGAGTGTGTGTATGTGTATGCACTTGTGTGTTTATGATTGCGTGTGTGTGTGTGTGTGTGTGTGTGTGTGTACATGCATAGATGCTTGCGTGACAGAGAAATACTTAACATACTTCAGAAGTAGTAAGCATGCTGGAATCGTACAGCTCAAGGTTCGAATGAGTTCTACAACTGGGTGGAATAAAAGGTTCAAATCCCTCCTTACCAGAACTTACTCTAAGGTAACTCTAGTTCACTCTAGTTCAATGTTTCTGTGGTAGCCATAGTGACAGTTACCAGGAGCAGTTGCTAAGTGCTTCCATCTCTGTAGCGACAGAGAGCTTGTGAGGAGAGAGAATACAGGATAAGTCAGAGGATTACAGTGCTCTGTACTGTAGATAGCTACCTATAGCTTGTTTTTGTGTTTTTTATTCTCGTTTTCTTTTTGTACACTGGAGACATCTGCAAAAGCGAACTTGCTCTCAATGTATTAGAGGTTAGCCCTATCAGGTACATGAGCTCACTGGTGTGAGAAGAATTTTTAGAATTGCACATTTTCATGATTATGTAACAAAGGCCACTGGTCACTGAAAACATAGGGTTCTAGAACTCTGAGGAAACTCACACCTGAAGGATTTAAATTAAATTGAAATATTTCCCAGCACACATAGGCCTTCTCAGAATGGACTGTGTTGGTAGTTGTTGACTATCAAATACATTGTTTGTTTTGAATTACTAAAGACTTTTCTCTCTCTCAAAATTGATTGTCTGAACTCTTGATATACAGTAGAGACTGAGAGCAGTGTGTTTTAAATCTATTGTGAAGCTGTAAATGGGTTGTTTACTTCGGTATTGTTTGCAAACAATGGAGCAAAACAAACCTGTATTTTAGATCTAATAGATTTTTAAATTATGATGGATAAAAATGTCCAGATCCTATTGTTCTGTGTGTATATACTGTACCCATGATTGATATGAAAAAAAAAAAATACAAATACAAATAAATTAGATTGAGCCGTAATGCAAACATACCATATGTGAACCTGGTTCTGGTGGCTTTTGTAGAGGCTTAAAGGTAGAATCTGTAATGTCGTCAAACAGCGACCTCTAGGCAAAAGATGACAACATCGGCATCTTTATGACAGGAATACTGACAGAAAAGTAGTCGATAATGCATGGAACTTTATTGCTAGGGCTCTCGGGACAGACAGTGAAACCTGTAGAAAGCACTGGAAGAAGTTGAATGGTTGCTTCGTGCGCTGGGCAGGGCTTTGGTCAGCCTGTCATCCCTCAGTGACTGGGTTGTTTAAGGGGAACAGAATCCAACTTCATGGTATGGACTAGTAGCTTTGTTTCTCCCATGTGGATTTGTGGGTTTCCCCCTTGTGGATTAGTGGGTTATAACATCAGTCAGGGCTCAAGGGATCTGGTAGACGCGTACAAGTACAGTACTATGTAATCAGAGAGCTTGCGTATGTTGCGTTAGCGTTTGAGCCTCAGTTTAATATTATGGGAAAACTCTGCTGACCTTGAATGCAAAGTTAGATCTTTCTTACTAGGTGATGCAACACATTATGCATAGAATATGAATTTAGAGAATGGCCATTCCTATTGAAACCCTGCATCTTGAATGGTCTTTTGGCTGGTATACCTTAAGATGGATGACAAAGAATGTTTGGTAATGTTATCATGTAAATCTGGTTACTGGTTTGGTGAATGCACAGAGATACATATAATATTACGTATATAAATGTATATATATATATACATATATTAGGGCTGTCAATGTTAACACGTTAATTTTTTTATAAACTTGATAACCTTAACACGTAAAAAAAGAGAAAAAAAACGCAATTAATCGTATTACCCTTTTTGACCCCAACCGCCTCCCATAATTTTGAGATCCACGCGGGTGGCCATTGAGTTTACATTCCTGGATCACTCTGACATGCAAACCGAGAGAACAGTACATGACCAGACATCCCCTGAATGTCTTATTTCATAATAAAAAGTTTCAGAATGGACTTTTGGATTAAACCAAAATGTACAAATGATGCAGTGATGAACGGTCTTTCCCAGTGGAGTAACAAGTACTAAGTAATTTTACACAGGTCGAGTTACGGTATGCTTGCTAGTTATGCTTTGTAACATTAACAGTAATGTTAACAGAGATTGTCTGAAGGAGCCATCTACCAACAAAGATATTGTTACATCAGAGAACAAATGTATTCACAAAATGGATCACCATTCAACGTTATTGAAGACTCCTGTGACCGATAAGTACTTATGATTACTTTTTTTAACAATTTTTTCATGTATTTCTTTATGACCACAGCCCCTACAGATGCATTTTGCTACGTGTTATTTAGTATGCGTTAATGCAATTAACGCAAGCAAATCATGCGATTAACGTGTTAAAAAAAAAATTAGCGATCAGTTTCATTCAAATTATTTGGGTGCACAAGATAGTGTTACCATTGCAACATTTGGCTGAACAGACCAGTGTTAGTTCTGTTGAACATTCCAACTCTCTGAGACTCATGGTGCACTCTAAAAGCACTATTAGACTGTTACACTCTAATTGTGCTCCTAGGACGCAGTGTCACTCATAAAACAATGCTCATCAAAATTCTGTGGCAGCCATTAGTTGTACCAATGGAAATTACCATAACCTAGGAACTGCCCTTTCTATCCATTCAATCAAACGTGTATTTATGTAGCAGATTTCATACATGGTTGCAATGCAATTCACTTAAACATCAAAGAAGATCATAAAAAAGTAACAAAATCAGTGGTAATACATAAAAAAGCAAATGTCTTGTGGAATTAATTATACTTGCTAACTACTGTTTTGTTAGCCCTACGAGTTCAGAATCTTAATGTTTTCTTTTGAGTAGCATCAAAGGGCAGTTTTGTTGAAAGTTTTTGATCCAAGATTTTGGATTGGTTCTTGTCACCCTCCCTTTTCAATATTTTCAGCTAACGAGGGAGATTCCGTCACCCTTTCATCCCTCTCAAGTCAGCCCCTCAGCAGCATAACTCTAGTTGCTGCTGTAATTAGACTGCATTGGAGCATGGATTTATGCTCAACTAATTTCTCAGCTGGGCTCCGGGCTCAAAAAGTTCAAGTGCTCTTGATTGAGGATGAAGAGAAGAGGGAGAGATAGTAAGAGACTGCCAATGAAGTACTAGCTTTTAAAACTGCATGATGAAAACTTGCTGTCGAAATGCGTAACCCTTGTTTGTGTGCCTCTGTAGGGATGGGCGATATGCAAAAAAGAAAAAAGTATATATATATATATATTTCATTTCATTTCAAACCTTTATTTCAACTCGTTGCGGCATTGAGGTTTCCCTAATTTTCAGTGACGACGAGCTTACATAAAATCAGATCATATATATATATATATATCACAATAATAATGATTGTTTTTGGCCAGTGAAGAGATCTGTGTAAAATAATCCAGTTGATGGTCATCATATTGGACTCAGTGGTAATTCAGCTTTAAAACTGAAGCCTAATTTTAAATTATCACTCAAACATTTCAGAAATAATTTTGTAATTATATATTTGTAATATTTTTTTTTTTTATTGGTTGAGCTGAGGTTTTATTGGAATGTTTGCTTTGTTTGTAATCAATGCTATAGATAAAAATGATTGTGTATCATGATTCACGATATCAAAGAAAACCGACACTGACAGACTTTAAAGCCGTGAAAGACCTTAAATGTGGGGTAAATTCATATACATTCTTGAAGAGATTGATCTGTAGATGGAAAATAAGCTTTTTGGAACTTTTTTAACTAGGGCTATCAATCGCAAAAAAAATGTAAGGTGTGTGTGTGCGGGACATATCTCTACAAGTAATGGCTAGATTGCCATGAAATCTGCTTGTACATTCATGACCCCAAGAGGAAGAAATATATTAATTTTGGTTCACAGGCATGGCACTTTGGTGAGCCCATGACCTTTCCTCTAGTGCCACCATCAGGCCAAATTTTCAGTCTTTCCAGGTCATATCTGGACAAGTAATGGCCGAATTGTCATGAAATTTGTTGTGCACATGCATGACCCCAAGGAGAAGAAACCTATTTTGGTGACCCCATGACCTTTGCTCTAGCACCACCATATGGATTTATAACCTGGGTCTATTGAGACTGGCAATATTGGCAACTCTTGTTTCTGTCATCTACTCTGTAAAATGTTACATGTGAAAGTACCAGCAAATTGAATTGAATTGAATTGATCATTGCATTTATATAGCGCTTTTCTTGGAACTCAAAGCGCTGCCTCCTTCACCACCACTGTGTAGCACCCAACCTTGGGCTACGCAGTCTCACAACTGCCATTTTACTGGCACCGGGCACACACACACTACACAATGACTCAAAGGCTCAGTGGCAAAGTGGGAGATTGTTAGGCCTCGGCAGACACGGGTCAGGCCCAACCAGAAGAGCTCGTGTGGGCAATTTCACTGTGTTTCATGCATTGCTGTTGGGAAGGTTTTTAGTCCAACTTGGCCCAACTCAGTGATTTAGCGTGTAAAAGAAGCAATGTTTATTTCATGAAATAGTTCCATATCGATATATTGCTCAGCCCTATGCCTTTGTAACATTATGTAATATATTAGTTTCATACGTTCCCAGGATTGCACATTTTGGATAGAACCTGCATTTGAAGCCCTGACTTTGCCTATTTGGCTCCCTCACCCTGCCCACATCTTGACTCCAGTCACATCCTCTATACTGACTTAGTTAAGGCTTAGTGAGCCAGATGTTGGCCAAGACTGAGGACACAAAACCTAAATAACCCTGAACACTAACTCAAAACCCACTCACACAAGCCAGGGCTCCAGTGACAGAGCAAAAATAATGCTCTCACAGCTGTGTTGAATCAACAGATCAGTGTATTCATGTCCAATGGGGGTGATTTGTTCAAGTTAAAAAGGTTTTAAAAAATGAATATGAATTGTCCTAAATCAGACACACAGTTGGAAGAGCTATGGAGGGAAAGTCACAGACAATGAGATATTGTAAGGGATGGGAAGACCTGAGGTGGGGGGGAAGGCTGGGATGTAGACCTGTACCGTTTTGGCACCCGGCGTGTGGGATGCACATGGAATGGAGGGAGGGCGTCCCTGTTGGGGTGGACGCTTGCTCCCTTCCATACAATTTCTGTGGCTTCCTTCTTTTCGGCCTGATGGTTGGCATGATGATACGGTAAAAAAAAAAAAGAAAAGATTTAAGTTTGTAGTATGGTCTTTTTGGATGGGTGGGAGGGGGGTTTGTGGTGTGTGTGTGTGTATGTATGTATGTAGGTTTGATATGTGTGTACATATTTGTTTTATTCCTGTTTTTGAAGGATGGTGAACATTGAATTGTAGTTTTTAGATGCAAAGTGCCTCATGGATCCACAACGTCACTAATCTCATACTCAGACTCTTGTATTAACAAACATCAAGAGTCTGATGGTGAGCTCCCTAAATGCTGCACAGAGGAGGCATTTCAATTTCATGACATTTGAAAGGTTGCATGTTCAGTGTGCAGGGACATACTAGAAAAAAAGGAAACACCCAGAAACTCAAAAAAAAAAAAAAGTCTTGCACAAAAATAAATGGTACTAACGCCATCCAAATTACTATCCATGTGTTGTTTGTGATGTCACTCTCCAGCTCTCACCAGTAACAGCAGACCTAACATTACAGAGAAGGGAGGCTAATTCCCCCTTAAATGTTCAACATCCCATGAAGGAACTCAGTATGCTGCCCCCAGAAGCTCTTGCGCAATACACAACTTCCTCACTCACTCACTCACTCACTCACTCACTCACTCACTCACAGTGAGCCGCTTTGCCCCTTTTGGTTCATAGGCATGGCACTTTGACCCCTACTGAGAGAATCTGCCCTTGTGCTTCTCTTCTATGACACGATGTGTACTTGTTTTTATCATATTTAC
>OMKL01141231.1:8716-24760 GCA_900302295.1 Parasudis fraserbrunneri | reverse complement strand
GAAGACGATGCTACTGGAAACGATCGAGTTTGATTTTGCTTTTGCTTTCCTGCAGCAGCATGCCACACCAGACACAAACCTCTTTGATGCCACCCAGAAATCGGACAGACCTGCAGTCAAGGTTTCCTCTCTAAAGCCGTGCAGACCAGACAGACCTATGGTCTGGATCACCACTGTGATGTCATTCAGACCAGACAGACCTGCGATCTGGTAGCAGTTCACAGCTAGAGGCAATTACTACCTCTACCACTACTGCCACTCGGGTCTCCCATGATGCAGCAGTCTATAGTCACCACTAGAGGTCACCATCACACACCAGCAGGGAGTGAAAGCAGTAACCATTGCTGAACAACTCCATTCATGCTTTAAACAAAAAGTGACCTTTATGTTTCCCTTGTGTGCACCAACCTGTGACATTTGAATGCTTTTTTGTCTTTTTTTTTTGGTACCCTCTAATGAGGACAGGTATGGGATTTCACTTAGACCTGTCACTGTCAGATCAGTAGGCTACAAATATGGAAGTAACAAGTGCTGTTCTTTTTACCCTCTATTTAATAAATATGTTGTGGATAAATCGTTTTCACGGGCATGTGAATTTCTTTTGATAAATGAAAAAAATAAGCTGATATTTGAGAGCATTCATGACAGTTAGTACTTTACAAAAGCTGTGATGATTCATAGTTGAACGGATGTGGTTTTCTCCAACTTGAGCAGATTATTTGTAGGTTCTGTGTTACTCTGCCTTGAGAGGATGAGCATGTAGATCCTCAATCTTAATAAGATAAGTGACATTTCTTTCAGCATATATTTTTCCATTACTGAGGTCTGTGATGGTAGCCATATACTGAGATATTTCTCTATTGAGTCATTCGGCTCCCAATGTAACCACAGTTTAGCAAGCAAGGCTACATGTTTTCTGACTCAAAGAAATTACTAGAAGGGTTTTTTTTCTTTTTTTACCAGGAAGTCCCACTGAAATCAAAATCTGTTTTACAAGAGAGATCTGGCCAAGGTAGAAGCCATACAAAATCAACTAAATCATAATAAAATGCAACATGATCTACTAAAATCCACAATACATATAAACAGCAATTCAAACACAGTGGTCTGTCAGGAAAAACAATCACATGCCTCAGTCACTACATTCTTTATGATGCATTTAAATTCATCCAAGGATAATGTCCAATTTTAGATCTTTTTGCAGATTATTCCATGCCTATGGTGCATAGTAGGAAAATGCAGTTTTCCCCAGAGCTGTCAAAAATGTTTTATATAGCCCTCAAATTTTTTCTCTACACTGGAAATTCAAGAATCTTTCCCAAATTTTCATTGCCTGTGTTATGATCTTTCAGTGTTCACCCTTTCAGGACTATTGGCAGTGACAAATGACTAATGCTCATGACATCTCACCAGAATCCACAAGAGAGGAGACCACAGGTGATTTTACTTATGATTACTAATGACTTGAGATTGTTAATGAATTATGTTTTTATGATTGTTTATGAATTATTCCTTTGATACATTTGAGTATCTAAAAAACATATGAGTTTGTTTTTCTTTTCTTTTTTTGTTCCAGTGAACTGCAGTCCTATACAGGGAACTAATACAGGTGCAGTACTCATTGTTGTAGGCCATTATTTTGCCAGGACTGTATTCCAACCATCATACAACAGGTTGTGAAGATATGATAGTGTTGGTCCTTAAACCTGTTCCACCACTCTGACTCATGTCCTGCTATAAATTAAGATTGGATTAACAGGACCCTGCAATATATGAAGTCTAAGAGGAGACTTTAGAAGGTACTGGTACATCATTAAGTGTCATCTTGGATCATGGACCTCTGGCCATTTCTGTTTTTACAAGAGGGGACTTGATGTTGCTTGTGAGTCTGAGTTTTTGATTTTATATGTATAATTAAAATCTTCATAAATAGCCTAATATGTAAATGTTAAGCAAACTCAGACTGATATATCTAAATATATTCTATGTATGTATATGTGCTCATGTGTGCATTCCTGTAAACATTTGTTGTGTCCAGTCTGACCGGAATCAAGTGGGTCAAACATGGCCAAAAGTAAAGAACTATCACAGTGGCTTATCTCATAAGCCCAGATATAGGTAAGATGGTGTGTGCTGTAAAATTCTGCAATTCATTGACAATTTGACTACCTGCAATTGTTTTGTGTGCATTTTTCAGCTGAAAAGACAGATGATATTGATACCTGTGTGTCCTTCCACAAGCGAACCACTGAAGAGGACTACTTACATTTTATAAAAGCTGCTGGGTGAGGACCGGATTTTAAATTCTGCAACTGTAATCAAATTGTTGTAGAATCCATAGGCAACGTGCAGACCAAAAACACTCAACTAATGCTGAGAAAAATCAAATCTCCATAAACTTGTTCCAAATGGTTAAGTCAAGATTCACCTCTGCTGTGTCTTTGTCAGTTGATGTTTCAGTACAATACCTTCCTCAAAACGTCCTCATGACGCTTTTCATGAAATAATAAAATATCAGGAGAACTTTCTTGTGCCTAAATGTCGAAAGACGACTCCAAAGAAAAAACTAAACTCCCGTCAACTCACACACACTATCACCTCTGTATTCATTCATTAAAAACAGTCAGAAGTTTCAGTCACAATGACCTTTCTCAAGACATATGTCGAAAGACAACAATAAAAATGCAGTAGCAGTGAACACTGAGTGTGGGAATCCTCACCTCTTTGAATCACCTTATTGGGACTATTCAGATTAGTGGAGGCTAGATGAGATCAATGACATCCATCTTACCAATGTTTTCAAATCTTTCATAGTGAGTGTTCATCAATGGTGATCCTTATCTTCCTTTAGGTGTGCTTCAAAATGGGGCTTCATTGGTGCAAAGCAACCTGTGTATGTTGATTGTTATTCTTCATGCTCTGGGCTTCCACCATGAACACACACAGAAGGATTGTGATCAACACATCCAAATTATTCATCACAACATTATGGAAGGTACTGAGTGTGCCAGTGCATGTGTGTGCTTACAGTCTGATCCGTCTGTTGTAGGTTACTGCTTTGAGATGAGCCATGTTTATGGTTACTGTCCATGTGGCCCTGTTGTCTGATGTCTGCTTCATTAACTATAATTTCATTATCACAACAAGCAGGTGTCTGAGCTATTTCATTATTTGCAACAGGAATGGAGAGGAACTCCTTCAAAGCAGATGAAAAGACTTTTGGCATTCCCTATGAGCAGCGTTCTATCATGCACTATGGCAGGTAAAGCATTGCCCATGACAAAACATGACGGCATGCAAAGAGTAACATTGTTTGATTATTTGTTTTCTCTGTGAAATGTGTGTGCAGAGTAGGTATTATTTTCATGTCATCGGTGTCTTCCCTGGCAGGGACTTTTTCTCAGCAAACGGACTGCCCACCATTGTAGCTAAGAAACCTGACAGTGAAATGGGACAGAGGAAGTATATGACAGAGAAAGACATACAATGGGTCAGACGCTTCTACAAGTACTGTCTGTGTGTCCACCATCTGCTAGTTTTTAAGTATTATGTTGCGTTCACATTGCATAGTGGTAAAGAGGACTTGTTGGGCCACAGTAACCAGTTTGAAGTGATTGCACACTTGAACTCGGTATGAACATGGCTTGAGTACCTGTAACATGTGGCCACTTGCTACTTGCAGGCACTTCACACTTGGCACACAAACCGTGAACCCTCCGCTCACCAGCACCATGCAAAAGTTTTAAATCATGGTACTAACCAGTCCGCCACCTGCAAAAGACTGAATTTGGGAAGTGAAGCAGGGTATTTAAGAGAGTTTACACCAAGAGGCTGCTACTATTACATGGTTTCATCTTCAGTCTTTGAAAAAGGAAGATCCCGCACACTGCTGTTGCTCATAATCACAGTTTATTGATCATACGTTTCAGTCCGTCTGGACCTCCGTCAGAGTCTGATGATTTTTTTTTTTGTATGATAAGTAAACTGGTGCTTTGAGTGCCATAAACCCAATGCAATTCAGCTTACACAGGCATTTCCAAAACTCTGCAAATCACACCAAAACGATCTGGATGGATAGATAGCACTCTGGGTAAGAGGAAAAAAAACTTGTTAGTTTTTTTGAATTTTTAGTGAACAGCCCCTTTAAGTTGCAGTGTCATATCCTTTTTTTGTACTCTGCAGAAACCAGGAAAGCAATGTCAAGCATCAACATGGAGAAGTATAGAGTGTGAACTATAAAAATCCTGTTCCTCGGCGGGGTGGGGTTCCTTGTGGGGCGGCAGTGGCTCAGGAGGTAGAGTGGTCGCAAGACACTTGCCCCCAAGCTGCTCCTGACGAGCTGGTTGGCACCTTGCATGGCAGCCTTCACCGTTGGTGTGTGTATGTGCGAGTGAATGGGTGAATGCGAGGCATAGGCTCTAAAGCGCTTGGGGTAGTCATAAGACTCATTAAAATGCACTATATAAATGCAGTCCATTTACCATTTCCTCATTGCCCGATGCCATTTGAGTCAGATCTTCTACATTGTGTGAAGAGGAAATTGACTGTTCTCATGTGTATACCACCACCTAGAGCAGTGGTTCTTAACCTTGTTGGAGGTACTGAACCCCACCAGTTTCATATGCGCATTCACCGAACCCTTCTTAATTGGAAAAATAAAATATGATTTCTTTCAAATTCAAAACATAGGTATATATTTTACTGGTGCACAAAATGAACCGTGCATCAACATCACTGTGTTGCACAAAACAATCAAAACATGATTTTCACACAAAAACAAAAACACAATAATTAATATTTACTCGGAGTCTTGACCTCCGCCGAACCCTTGAGACTGACTCACCGAACCCCTGGGGTTCGATCGAACCCAGGTTAAGAACCACTGACCTAGAGGCTCTAATTTATTCTGCAATGAGGTTACTGATGCATTCCTCTAAGTGGCAGTAATGCAGAAAATGTCAGTGTTCCAACCATTGTTCCAACCATAGTTTCAACCACCACTGAATCTCAAATGAGGAAGAAGATGCTGTCTTCTGGGTAGAAAGCAGGTGGCATTTTCAGAATTTGCCTCTAATGGCATGGTAGCAGTGGGAACACTTTGGCTGTACTGTGTAGATAGGAAGTGCACACATAGTTTTAATCTCTGAGCACAAATAAAAAATTAAACATGTAGCCTGGTTATAACATACATTTCAAACGTCTGAATTAAAAAAATTTAAAAATAAAATAATATATATATATATATATATATATATATATTTCTAATTCTAAGTTGTATCTATGACTTGGAAGTTGACTTAAGATTTATTTTACAGTATCATATTTTCAATATTTCCCGAATAGCGTGAACGCACCATTATTCTTGGGCTGTTTCTGTCTATTGGATTTCTTAACACGACTGTACCTGACACACTGAACACTATGTGTAATAAAGAAAATCAGGCTATGGACGGTGGAAACAATGATGCAGCCAGAATCGATATTGCTTGGTGTAGCTTTCTTGCAGCAGAATAGGACTCCAGACAGTATCAGGAAAAACTCACTTTGATGCCACCCAGAAATCAGACACACAAGTCGCATCTCTGATGTCACCCATACATCAGACAGACCTCCAGTCTGAGTTTCCTCTCTAAAGCCTTGCAGACCAGACAGACCTACGATCTGGATCACCACTGTGATGTCATTCAGACCAGACGGACCTACGATCTGGATCACCACTGTGATGTCATTCAGACCAGACGGACCTACGATCTGGATCACCACTGACAAACGTACGATCAGGATCACCTCTCTGATACCTGTATACAGGTAGAGGGAGTTGCTACAATTACCACTGCTGCCTCTCTGTCTCCCATGATGCAGCAGTTTATAGTTGCCACTAGAGGTCGCCATCACACCAGCAGGGAGTGAAAACAGCAAGCCATTGATGAACCACCGCATTCACACTGGCATTGCTATAGAGTTTTGAGAAGTATGTACAGTACATTAAAAAAGTGACCTTAACTTTTCTCTTTGTGTACACCAACCTGTGACATTTGAATGCTTTTTTGTACCCCCTTACGAAGGCAGGTATGGCATTTCACTTAGACTTGTCACTGGCAGCTGTCAATAGGCTACTAATAATAAAAACATAAACATCAATGTAACAAGCACTGTTCTTTATATCCTCTATTTCATAAAAATGCTGTGGATACATACTTCTTTACGGGCATGTGAATTTCTTTTCTGATAAAAAAAAAAGAAGCTATAATGATTCATAATTGAACAGATGTGGTTTTCTACAATTTAAACAGATTCTTTGTAGGTTCTGTGTCACTCTGCTTTGATAGGATGAGCATGTAGATTCAATGTCAATCTTGATAAGACAACACTAACAGATTTATTTTTTACAGCACATATCTTTCCATTACTGAGGGCTGCAGAGGTTTATTCTCTATTGAGTCATTAGCTAGGCTTCCAATGTATTCTTAAATGTTCCTTCATACCATAGTTTGACAAGCCTCTTCTGCAGTCAATTGTGATATTGCATTGTGGCACGACTGAAATGGCATGACTAATCTGTTTCAATTCAACCTGTGACAGCTGTACACTCCATTTAGGACACAGGTAACATCAACAAATTGCCCCCAATTCAAAGGGTGTGCTCCAGTCAGAACAAGGTCAACCATTTCATTAGATTCAAAAGTCTATATTAAATCGGCTTCCTGGAGTAGTTCGTCTTTTTGGTAAAGTGTGGTTCGTGTCAGGGTGGGAAAGCCCACGACAGTCACTGATGCTGAACATCAGAGGTATTAATGCTTAAGTCAAGAACTGACATAGGACTGTTGTTAAACAAATTTTTTTTTTTCTGTTATTTAGTCTTATAGTGCAGTGAGGTATTTGTTTTGCCAAATCAAAATGTACAGCTTCCACAAACCTAAACATTGAATGGAAAAGATGAAAGGACAGGGATGGGGGTATGAACATGTATCCAGCCCAGAGCTGGTGATCGGTGTTCTGGGCCTGCAGAGATCCTGCTGTTTGGACAGCAGCTGATGAATAGTTCACCCTCTCCTTTTTCTCTGTCATCTCTCGCTGAGATGAATGAGGAGCAGAGGTGAGAGGTTTCTCCCCAGACCCTCTGTCATCACATTTCACACTTTACCAAACAGGTCAATGACACTGCTGATACCTCTTTAGAGCTCCATCTTCCCGGGGATAAAACCCAAGATAGGACAGACTTTTAATGATGTTTAGGGTAGCCTTCTCTTGTCTAAAGCCAAGAACAAAACTAAAAAAGCATACTGGATTTTTGATCAGTGGCTGTAGCCTACTTGGTTTTTAAGACATGAAATCACAGCTGACACTGGATGTTGCTCTAGTTTATAAATTATTTATTGATGATAGGTTATCTGTAATAGTCTCCTTTTTGATAACCTGTCTGTCAAAATCTCTGTTCTGTCTGTACACTCCAGTTCAGCTTATTCTATTTAATGTCTTGAAAGTGATTAAAAAACAGCTTTTTGCCATTGTTGTAGTCCTCAAATATTTACAAAGTAAAAATCCTTTGTTTCCTTTTCCACATTCATAGCAAACATATAAGTCCACAGAAAGTAAAAAGGCTATTGTTACAGGCCTATACAATTACCAGCTTGCTTTGTGTTATTTATTTAGTTCAATAATTACTTTTGCCTTGATGTTTTCTGATTGAAGCATTATGTAATTAATGTCCTATAATCTGAGTCCCCCTGGGGCTCCCCTTTAAGTCCTGGCCCCTCTGTTGAGAACAACTGATCTATAATATGTTGCCAACATCTGCCATGCAGTAGGTGTGTTTGAACTGAAAATACAGTTCCCATGGCAGATAAAAAGATTTCTGAGAACGGATGGTGTCTTGATTAGTATCTTGCCATCACAGAGAGAGTGACCTGAATGTGACGTAGATAGGCGCGGTTACGCGGTCGTGATTTCTGAGAGTGTGAAAAGGGGACAGCCGTGAGTCGGAAGAGTTTGGAGTCCAGTGCGTCAATGCAAAAGGAAGCGCGCACTCATTACCCAGCTCTTTGGCATTACCGAAAGGCGCGCGCATAGAGGTCCATCCACACCTGCGAGTAAGTGTCCAGGCTACAGCATCTATAGTTGGTGAGTGAAGTGATAAAGCTGGACAAATACCATAAACGGATATTTCAGTTAATAACGCTTCCATTTTTGGCACCACTGAATGAGCTAGGGGATCTGGGACGGCCAGCCTAGTTATTTTGAAAACTTTGCTAATTGTTTTTGCCATAGTATACATTTTCGTCAATAATCCTACCCTAATTATAGTGTAATTAGGTCTGTGATGTAAATATTATTGCCTCCGTTCTTGTTATCCGCTTTTTTCATATTTTTCATCTTCATCGTTGAGCCACGGCTATTTTCGGAGCCTGTGGAAATCAAAGCGCGTCCGTGTGGACTGATTGATCGGAATTGTTTGGCAGCTTACTTCACATTATCTGTCAATTCCTGGAAATGTTGCATATGGTAGCCTACATTTGAAAACTTTTAAAGACCTTTGTTATAAAACAATGTAAATTCGTGCGTCATGGTGCTCTGATGCGCAATGCTGTGGCGAAGATCCATCCTTGCATATCCCAGTAAGTCTCAACTTGTGTGCTGCATTAATAAGGGGCCATAAAAAGCTACTGTGTAGTAATAGTTTTGTTTTTGTTTTCTTCTAGGATTCTAGCCTGAGAATTGTGTTATTTACAGTTTTTTTTAAGATTCAAACAATATTTAGGCTCAAGCACTATTTAAAAAAAATTTTTATTTACTTTTTTTTAAGTTATAGCTGGACAAAGGTTTATTCAAATGTGTCTTTTTCCTCTCTCTCAGGTCTCACATTTCCAGTGTCAAGATCACATCACCAACTCCTGACCGACCATGGAACTGTTTCTCCATCCCAGCCCCTCCGTGTTTTCCTCCACCGTGCAAATACTGTTCCTCAAGGGTTTAAGTTAGCAAGGTTTTTCTCATTCTACTCAGAATCCCTCCCTCTCCTCAGAAACTGCTTCAGAATAAACCTCCCCATCTACAACCCCCACCATGACAGAAGTCTCAGATGCAGCGTGTCTGTTGGAGTTGGGTGGAGTTGGCGGTAAGAACATCAGCCTCATCTCTGGCACCAGACCCTGCAACCAGAGCGCCATCAGATCTCCGCCCTATTCTCCAGAAGCTACCGCTGCCTTCGCCACCGCCATCACTCTCATGATGATCCTGACGATCGTGGGAAACATCTTAGTCATCATTGCTGTGCTGACCTCCCGATCACTCAGGGGGCCTCAGAACCTTTTCTTAGTGTCTCTGGCAGCGGCGGACATTCTAGTGGCCACTCTCATCATCCCTTTCTCCCTAGCCAATGAGCTGCAGGGCTACTGGGCATTCCGCTCCCTGTGGTGTGAAATCTACCTGGCGTTGGATGTTCTGTTCTGTACCTCCTCCATCGTCCATCTATGCGCCATCTCACTGGACCGTTACCTGTCAATCTCACGGCCCGTCTCCTACGGTGCCAAGCGTACGCCTATGCGTATCAAAGCAGCCATCGTTGTAGTGTGGCTGATCTCCGCGGTAATCTCCTTCCCTCCCCTCCTCACACTGGACAAGAGTGAGGGAGGTGCAGAGGTGTGTGAGCTGAACAGTGAGAGCTGGTATATTCTCTACTCCACCATCGGCTCCTTCTTTGCCCCATGTGTGATAATGATATTGGTATACGTGAGGATCTATCAGATTGCCAAGCAACACACACGCTGCCCACCTGGGGATAAACGCAAAGAGGTGGCTGGGGACACCAACGCCATGGGCCCTGAGCATGCGGTGAAGTCAGCCGACCAATCGCAGCAGAATGGAGAGCAAGGAGGTAAATCAGCGGACCAATCAAGAACCACCCTGCCGCAGGGTTCGTCTGGGCCTGCCTCATCCCCGTCATCGCTTCCTGTCCCGCCTGAGAACACTGTCAACCAGCAAACTCAGCCCCATCCTCCTTTATCGGACCCTGCCCCAGTTCACATGCCTCCGACCTCCTCCCCTACCTCCCTTTCAGTCCCCCATCAAGACAACCAACCCCACCTAATAGCTGACCACAAAAAGTCCCGGAAACACCCTCACAAAAGGGGAAAGGGACACACAGATTCCCTCCACGATGACAGCTCTAGTTCTGACTCTGCGGCTGAGACAGAGATGGCAGGGGGAGGTGTAAAAAGAGAGAAAGGTAGAGGGCAGGACCAGGTGAACATGAATGATCAGAACACAGTCGGGCCAACCCAGGCCAAAGGGTTCAAAGGTCGGGTTCTACGCCTGGCCCAGAGGTACAAAAACACAGTGGCCACACCCTCTGGCACAAAGCTAGCGTCTGAGGGGACACCCAGGTTCCAAGGCACGCCTATGTCACGACGCAAGGCCATGGTGAACAGGGAGAAGCGCTTCACCTTTGTCCTAGCTGTGGTCATGGGAGTGTTCGTGGTGTGTTGGTTCCCCTTCTTCCTCTCCTACTCGCTGAAGGCGGTGTGCCCCGAGACCTGTGACATCCCCGACCCACTTTTCAAATTCTTCTTTTGGATCGGCTACTGCAACTCCTGTCTCAACCCAGTCATATATACCATCTTCAACAAGGACTTCAGGAAGGCCTTCAAGAAGATCCTCTGCCGAGACACCAAGGGCACATTCTTCTAGAACCAGTTCCTCTGTAAAGACGGTTGGAATATTATAATAATGTTTCAGACTGCTGCAGGGATGTATATGTAGGACCTTATTTTATGATGTAAAGTAAAACACTGTTGTCCTGGCTCCTCATGTGAGGGGGTATAGAACTGATGTTCTTCTGGAGTGTAACCACTGCAAGGACAGAGACTCAGAGGAACATTCTGTTAATGCGCAGCACTCCTTTTGCTCCTGTGTGGAGGTTGCTCGCTGAGTCACCCAAGGACACTGTCCGAGATGATGTTAAGACCCACAATGAGGACTTTGAATCGCTGTTGGGATCTGACATCTATTTCTGAGAAACAACATTTCACAAGTTGCTGACCTTAATATCTTTTAATGTGAACTTGACGTGAGCATGAGGTGGACTGATTTTATTATATTATATTTTGAAGTGGAGGTCAGTAGGATACAGGGTCTGTGTTAAGTGGTTTGAAGGGTATAAACTAAACTCTGTGTGTATTTATGTATGTGTGTGCGCATGTGTTAGAGTGGGGAAGGAATTGCTTAAGGGTCATAGTGGAACAGAGAGGACATCACTTAAAGTGGCTCTTTATCAGATAAATGAGGAAACATGAGGCACATGAGGAAAACAAGACCAGAGCAAAATGCTAGCATTCCTATCTCTCTCTCTCTCTCTCACTCCCTCCCTCCCTCCTTCTATCTTGTGCTTGTTTTGTGCTAGCCCTGATCTTTTTCCACTCCACTCTCTTTTTCCCATCCGTCTCTCTCAGTCCTCCTCTCCTCTCTCTGTTGTACATCCTCTCCACCCCCTCCTCCTCCAGAGCTGTGGCAGGGGATATGTGTGTGTAATGATGGATGGAGAGGACTCTGCTGTGTTTATCCCTTGTTGATTTGAACATCACACAGAGAGATAAAGACTAGAGCTTCTCCACTGATCCCTGGAATGTCACACCTCTCTCCGGGAACAGCTGAGCACAGCAATTGCCCCAGGCCTCATGTCGGAAAACTGGGAGAACCTGAGCGGGGACGGTATTCCATAAAGGACAGAAGTTACAAAGTATGAATCTGATGCAGGAATAATGCTTGGGGGCAAACAAGTGCTGCTGTGTCTTTTTGTTTTCCTCATTTTCCCATTTTCTCTGTATTCTGTAAGTGGCCTATGCACATGTAATGGTATCGTCGCTACTGCTCGACAATAGACAGGGGTGTGTTATGGCTGAGTTCTGATAGACATACATAAAATACATTTTGAACATGATGGGGAGATAGCCTGTCTAGCTCTCTAGTTTGCTCTGAGCCAGGGACAAGGCAATAGAGAGACTGCATCTGAACGTGACTTTGGCTCCAGTGACAAGTAAGATCCCTGACAAAGATACTCTCCGCTCTTTGGACTGATCCATGTGTGTGTGTGCGTGTGCGTGTGCGTGTGTGTGTGCGTGTGCGTGTGCGGCTGCATGTGTGAGTGCATGCTTATGAATGCCTTATTATTTCAAAACAAATGTACTTGATTGAAGTGACTGATTGAAGTGGTACTTGATTAAAATAAGTACTGTGGTACTCGACTGAAATGGTACTGTATATACACTGTTAAAATAAGTTGTGTGAAATAACACCGATGTTGCCCCTAATGAAACACTTGTGGATGTGTCATTCTCTGACACATCCCTGTGTGTTTGACAAAACGCATCCTGACTTATTTCAACCCATCTTTTTTAATGTGTAGGTAAGTTTAGAGTGTACAAAACATGATAAATCTTTGTTTTTTTTTCCGGTGTTCTGCTGTGTTGAATACAGAATGAATTTGCTGAATTTGCATTTGTATAAACTTACCCATACAACCAAAATTGTTGCTTTTGTTGTTCTGAGTTTGGAACTGTGTTTTAACAAAGGACCATCACTGAGTAGTACTTTGTATTCACTGCAGTTGGCTGCTCTCGTGTCAGTGCTGCAGGAAAGTGGTTAATGTAAGGTTTGAATAAAGGAGGTTGTATAACGAAGCGCTGATATTGGTCGTTTGTTGTTGCAGAGGAGAGTGGGTGGGCTGGACTGGGAGCACTTATAGAAAAGAGAATAATGGGATCATACAATTTACCATCACTGCTTATTATCAGGACATTTTTTCGGAGAATTGGTTTTGTCATATCACGAGGGGCTTTGGCTTAATTATAGTACCAAAATATATTGGGATGGATGTTAGAAAAAAAGGTTTTCACTAAAGAATACCATCATGTGGTTTTAAAATTGTACCAAGGCAAATTTTCTCAATAAAAAAATCCTTTGCATTCCTATTACACACACTCTTTCTCTCTCTCTCTCTCTCTCTCCTCACACACACACGTGCACACACACACACACACACACACACACACACACACGTGTGCATGTAGCTACTATAGCCACTATGCTGTAAACAGTGTATCCAGAGACTCTGATGTGTCCTATCATGGCATGCGTGTTTATGTATGAAGACAGCCCTTCAACCTTTCATGGTAATAGGACGATGGAGGTGTGTTTTTATATGTTTCTTTTAGCATGTCATGTTATGCCTCAGTCATTGAATGTGACAGGGCTTTTTTCTCTGTGTCAAGACCTATAGAGTGGTTCCATAAATGTGTTAGTGAAGGAGCCAGCTGTGCTCTGTATGGCAAGTTATCATCAGCAGCACCGGGCATTACTGTAAGAGCGTCACTAACTCATTCTGCTTGGAAGTAGCATTTTGAGGTATCTTAAAGGCCCAACTAGCGATCCAAATGTAAACAAATGGGTAGCACCACCACCAAAAATAAGAAATAAGACTGGAGACATGCTTTCATTCTCTAGTTGGTTTACTGAGCTCTTGATACAAGAACTAACACTAGACAATGGGTAAAAATGAGTTTCTATTGTATTTGCTGTATTTTGTGGCTAAAGTTTGTTTATGGTGGTAATGTTTGTAAACAGTGCAGATCTATATTCCAGTTAACAATAGGTGAACAATGTTCCAAATAGTGTATTTCCCCATCTACAGATCAAACTCTTCAAGAATATGTGAATATACCCCACATTGATATGGTCCAAAAGTAAATCATGGATTGGGGCTTTAAGACAGGGGATGCCAACAGTTTCCATGTCAGGGACCCCTACATATATACAGAGATGCAGATTTATAGGAGTTTGTCCCAGGAATCCCCATCCAACTAAATGTTTACTGTTAGATATGATTTTGTCCAGAACTAAAACAGTTCCATAACTGTCCATACTGGGGAGTTAACAGAGGAGAGAGAGAAACATGACAATTCATTCATCATTCTCATACATTCTCTTACTGAGCATATTTCCAGTGAATGAAGAACTGTGAAATTAAAGTATTCCTCGTTTAGCTGGGGACCTCTTGGAGGCCCCTCAAGGACTCCTCTTGGGGGTTCCTGGGCCCTATTTTGGGAACCACAGCCTTAAGACAAACATACCCCTCGGTAAGAAGATTAAAAAGGTACCAGAAAAGGAGATGTGGAATATTAACGAAATACTACCACTGCAATATAAAAAATATCTAATATCCAAAGACAGAACTGCATGAAATCTCTCTCTCTCTCACACTGTTTATGAGTGTGTGTGTGTCCACTTATATGCTACTGTATGTGTGTCTGATTACGTGTTTGCTTGTGTATTTTTGCCTGTGTGTGTTTTGGGATATGGGTCTATAGGTCACTTGGCTAAAGTTTGGGAACAGGATGTAGCAGCTTCACTTGGCTACAGGGTTAGTTTGAGCAAGGTCGTGCATACACATACATGCACATTTATTGTACGTGTGCACGCACACACTCATGCACGCATGCATATGTGTTCCTGTGTGTTGATAAATGAAATGGCATCTGTAACAGCAAGTGAGTAAAATCCCATGATTTGACCAGAGAAGTGAAGTGAATAATTCAGCCTGATTACATATTGATGCTGCTCAGTCATAAAGATTGCATTGCTTGTATGGAGGTAGGCTACAGTATTTAAAGATGTATGAAGCCAAACACTTTAAACAGTCCTTTGCGTAAACTAGAACATAAGCATGTGAGTCATAATAAGTGCATGGTTCCATGTTCATGTGCTATTGAATACAATTTTTGTGTGGGATGTGTGTGTGTGTGTGTGTGTGTCGTGTATGGGCTTGTGTGTGTTTATTATGATATTTCCTGGACCTGGCAGGAGGATAAAGCCGTGTTCACATGGATTCAGGCAGATGGTTTGGCAGTAACTGCACTTTTAGGATGGCACGGGAAAGAGAAAAGAAAAACGGGACATGGGAAAGGCAGGATGGCATGTTGCTATGGTGATGGTGTTGTTTTCCAGCAAGCTAGCTAACAGTGACTTTGCTCTTTGAGCAGGCTTGTTATCTGCTAACACTAGTTCAATTATATAGCATAACAAACTTTCTATATATTTCCTGGTATTCTGCCCAGCTCTGTCGGCTGCCTTATTTCAGCTTTTTAGTAAAATGTCAGTAAGATTTCAAGCTCTGATTATCATAAATCTAGGTGTTGTTGCACCCAAGTTATTTATAGTATTCGATCACAGACATCTTGGTCGCAAACAACAGTGACTGTAATCAAATAACAGGTGATAATCATTAAATGACAACCGTGGTCAATTAGCTGTGGCACTGCACCATATTGTATGTCAAAAAACATCATGAGAATACTATGAATTAACTTCTAATTGTCCATATATATCACGTTTTCTTCATGTACATTGTAGTCATGTAACATCCGGTTGTAAATTCCATCGCGAAGGATGGCAGGGAATACCGGCAATGATAAGGGTAGACGCCATTGCCGTTGAAAGTTAAAATATTTTAACTTCTTGCAATTCTCCGTGATGGAATTTACAAACAAATGTTACGTGACTACAATGTAAATGAAGAAAACGTGTTATATCTGGACAACTAGAAGCTAATAATTTTGGTGCAACAACACCTAGATTTATAATATGATCAGAGCTTGAAATCTTACTGAGGTTTTGCTATAAAGCTGACATAAGGCAGCCGACTAACAGAGCTGGGCAGAATACCAGGAAATATATGGAAAGTTTGTTATGCTATATTGTTGAACTAGTGTTAGCAGATAACAAGCCTGCTCGAAGAGCAAAGTCACCGTTACCTAGCTTGCTGGTAAAAAATACTATCACCATAGCAACATGCCGTCTTGCCTTTCCTGTGCCATCCTAAAAGTGCGGTTACTGCCAAATCGTCTGCCTGAATCCATGTGAATGCAACATAACTCGTAGAAAAACATATCGCTCTGCAGGACACAGTAGGCTCAACACATCACACAAAAGGAGAAGAGTATATTATCAACCTTAGGCCCCACATATGCATTCACTCACTCACTCACTCACTCA
>OMKL01141216.1:0-13097 GCA_900302295.1 Parasudis fraserbrunneri | reverse complement strand
TTCTGAGGAAGAAAGCAGCAGCTTTTGAAACTGGTCAAGGTAACAAAATATCCTTATTAGCCTGATTAAAGGAAAGTAGTAACCTATTATCATCTAGAAGGCTAAATGAACCTGTTATCGCTATTAACTTTAGAGCTTTTGCACATGCCACATTGATAAGCATGACACACTATTACACATTCAGCCATGAAGGTGATCTTGTAGTGTTGTGATCAAGCCATGTTATGTGTAGATAAGGAGATAATTAAGTTGTGATCTAACAAAAACAAATTTGTTATGCCGCTTTTGCCTTCTGCAGCTCTCGGCTTCAACAGTTTGCAAATCCGAGGGCACGGTTTACAAATTTGAGGGTACAGTTTAAAAATCCAAGGGCATGGATTTTTAACTCCGAGGGCATGGTTTATGAATTTGAGGGTACCGATGATGAAATATGCTTGCTTTATGCAAATGTAGGTTTATTAAATAACAAAAAATATAAAGTCTGTATAGGGCTTCAGTCTGTGCCACCAACAGAGAGCTCTGTCATTACAAAATGTAAGTTTACCAAAATCAAGTTCTTCCAAGTCCACAGTGTGAGAATTTGTTTGCAGTAATTGCAACTTTTATATAATCGGAATCCTTTATTATATCCCTTCACCCATAGTCCTGTGCCTTTTCAGAATTGCGAGCAATCCCAAAACATTGTCATCGGATGCCCCCTTGAGGGAGAAAGATAGAGGTAGAGAATGAATGTGTATGGGAGAGAGAAGGCGGGAGAGAGTAGAGACCTGTACAACTTTATCATAGATTGGGCAATCACGCAGGCCTAATCTTTCATGGCTTTAGGTAGAATTGAACTTTCAGTTTACAAAAATACTAGCTGATGCATTATCTGGCTATATCAGGACATAATTAATGGACTGGAGAAATTGAAAAATCGCTATTAACGGCTGTATCATTAATGCCACAACTTGAGAGGGGGAATTACCTGATCTGCTGCACAGCTAACATTAACATTATATGTGGAAGCTGGAAGGGATACTCATCTGGGAGGGCTTTGTAGCTGAACTTGCCATTCAAAATACCTTTTTCTTTATCCATTGCTGTTTGCTATCGCCATCTGACTTAACGTTGCTAGCTGATTCCTAAATTACGTGTTGGGCAAAGGGTCATCATAACAGAAATTGCATTAATGAGTCAAAAATATTTGTGGTGTTGAAACGAATTTGCGTTATCGCGTCAACTTTGACAGCCCTTTTAGAAACCTTTTCTGGCAAAAGTAATATTTACTATATATTTACCAATAGTTGATCATTGGTAAATAGTTATTCTCATCTGATACAATTCACATTCTGAAACATAATTCCACTCACATTGAAAAGTAATTAAGCATTTCAAGGAACTGAAGTACCCTTTCTAAAACCTCTTAAGCCAATCTAGCTGTCTAGAGTGTCTTTATTCATTACTCACCACTGCACTATCCATTGCTATATTTATTGTTGATATTGTGCAGAATCTACAGATCCTGTTTATATTCTTTGGATATAGTTTTGTTTTTAAAGGGTGGTACCATGATCCAAGTAGAAATATTGTATTATCACATTATTGCGGTTTACTGTAACAAACTATAGGTGAGCACATCTGCAAAAAAATCACTATTGATTAGACTGAGAAAATTTTCATTATGCATTAAATGACAAACTGCCTTCTAATACATATGCATCTGCCCCAGCTGTTATCCCAGTAATATAGCCTGCACATAAATAAGCAAAACAAATGTTATTCATGAAAACAGAACATGCATCACACACATACAGCTTTCAAAGTTGCATTCTCAATTGTAAGTAGTTATGATATCTTGTGACAGCAGTGGGAAAATAAATATCTAAAAACAAGACCCCCCTCTGAATGCTGATGGTGTTACGGTGGTGGAGAGGTAGACCCAAATGCTGGATGATGAGGCAGTGGACGGTTCCAAGGGTGTTTATTGAAGGACAAGGCAGGAACAAAAACCAGGAACAAAAAGGTAGAAACTGAAAATGCTGACAGCCTGGCTGACTAGCAAAAGAAACACGAAGAAAAAAGGAATAAACTAAACTACAACCACAACCACAAGGAGACTAACAAACGGCCAGGAACACGAGGAACAGACTTACTAGAGGAAACCGTAGACTCTGACAGAAGACAACCAACAGGAAATAATGAACTGACCAACTGTGCAGGACAAGGGGAACTCAATACACAGAGACAAATGACAAAATGAGAAACACCTGGAATGATTACAATGAGAGACACCTGGGAGGGGAAACAGACAAAGAACTAGAGGAACTAGACGAGATAAACTGAACATAGACCTAAAAGACCTAGACAAAACACAATACATAGAACTAAACCTAGACAAGAGAAGCATAATGAGGACTAGCATTGTATAACTTGTATAAGTTAAGCAGTGTTGTGTTTATAGTGAAATAACATTATTTCCAATGTTCGCTATTTGGCCAAACAAGACAAGGCTGAAATGCTTTGCTTTTTCACTACACGCAGCCACCGTCTGTCTCCTCTTTTTAATGCATAAGTATATCAACTACAATATGAGATACACTCTGGCATGTTCATGTAAACTGTACTGGTGCCAGAGAGCTGATTACCAGTCTCAGAACAACAAACATCCACTTTTCTCTGTTCCACTTTTAATGGGGACGCACAACAGACAACACAGCGCGGGTAGGATACAAATGCTGGCAGTCCTGTACCGTGCCATGCCGGTCAATGGAAAAGCGCCAATAGACTGCCTCATTGATCACCATGATCTTAAAATTGGAATTATTACTCCTTCTCAGTCCTGACCTTGGCTAACATGGCCTTACTTTTAACCATATGAAACCTATTGATCAGCCAGTAGATTATCCAACATTAACATCACTGCCATTTCAAGGCTGTACCAGACTCGGTTTTTAAGCTAGAGTGGAACCATCATATGAATCTTAAGATCACAATGAATCCACTGATGGCAAATCTGTTATACTAGCTTACTGGGACAGGGGCTAAATGTCGCTCCAAAGTCGTGGTTCTCTAGATCACAAATATAAAACAGCACCCCTTTCTTAGGATGTTATTTGTGGCAAAAAATACTGTCTTATATTCGGGACAAACAGGTAATTCTTAAACAAAATGACAGCATACCTTCCATCTGAAAGAAGCTGTCTTACTCAAACAAATCACTACTCAAGTAAGGACTTAGCTTACCTCATCTTAGCTACCAACTTGACGTGGACTGATCACACCCAAGTCAAATGTCCAGGAGGAGATTTGTGTGAGGCTGCACATCAAGGACCAGGCCAAACTTGATTGGGGAGCCGATGAATAATGCTATTTATTTTGGTTGACAAATTACTAAATTCTAATTCTGTAAATTGGCTTATATTAATTTTGGTCATATTATTTTCACTAGTATACAGTATGTCTTCATTATTGCAAAAAATAACTTTGTTGATCGCTTTTTTGGCGAGTTTGCAGGCGACATTTTCTTCCGGTCAATTTCTTTGACTTCACGTCTCAATCCGGGCACTCAGGATGTGCAGAAAGCACGCAAATTCCTTCCAAAACTGGCTCCACTGCACATGGCACAGTATGTTTGCACCCTGAAATGCCAACTTTTGGCTTCAAATCCCCGTCTCTGTCACTTTTTCCATGATTTTATTTTACAGTCTATGATTGTAACCCAGATAATATAGTGGATTACATATAAAAAAGATAAACTATAAAATTACTATAGTTTGGTAACTTTAACCAAGAAGTAATAATTAGAGTCGTTGATGACTCATCTCAAGGGGCTTATCCTAAATAAATAAATTTACATACAGACCCACAGAATTTCTTCCCGCTTGCGTCCGCGGTGCTGGGCTCTCGCCATTATGTCACAGGGCTGTGCACGCAATAATGGCACTCAGCCAGCAGGGGCGCTCCGGTTATGCCAATTAATTCTGACTGTAGATTCTTCATGCTGAATTACTGTACTATGGAAACTCAGTTCACCAAAGCTGTTTTATAAATCTTTATATTACAGCTGTCATAAAATGTATGCATATAATTGGGCATTTAATACTAACGTTATTTGTCTATGTTGTTGTCGTTGTGTTGAGTGTGGATCTGGTATTATTGACTTAAGACATAAATTATATTTTGCATACACAATCATAACAGCCAAATCATAACTTTTTAGCCCAAGGCTGTTTCTCTTCTCAAACCCGAGTGTTGCAGGGGAGGTATAATGCTACAGAGAGTTGCTAACCAGCAGAATGTCTGAAACTGAGAACCACTATTAGCCCAAACAAAAGATGATGATATCTGCTGGTGAAATCTGACATTAATATCGGAGCTTTTGTCGCGGTGGACTGATTTTATATAGAATTATGTTCCAAGTTTGAACTGTTGGACTGTGGGGGGGAAATGGGGAATGTGCAAAAACCAAAAACAATTCAACTGAAAGATCTTATGGTTGGAGGAGTGTAAATTGAACTGAGACACTGATTGGAGGGGAGGGAATTGGTATTTTCTTGTGTGTGCTGTTTTGGTTTGCTGTGTGCCTCTTCTCTCTCCCTCCCCTTGATCTCCCCAGCACACCAACCACAGGACTGCCACTAATCAGGCCTTGGCCATAACCCCAAGAAGAACATGCTCCATTGGTCAGCCTTGACATAAAAGTGCCAAGGTAGAACAGAGGAGGAGAACCCCTGGAGAAGAGAGAGCCCTGCCCCCGGAAGAGAGGGTCCCTGATTTGCTGAGACGAAGTTGTGATGGATTCACTGTTCAAAATCCCCCAGTCTGAAAGACTGAAGAAAGAAAAAGAGACTAGCCCTTTCGCTCCGTGGGAAACGTCAGTCGTGCCCCGTGACGGTGGAGCCCGGGGTCGGACTATTAGCTGGAGAAGGCTTGATGAGTATAATTTTAAATATTTGTTTTTAACTGTGTCTTGGCCAGGTTTTAAACATTTGTACTCTAATCAGGGCGACTGTTTTTTTTTGTCTTTGTTGTCACCTGTTGGTTTCCCCAGTAAATTTGCCCACACTGAACAGGGCCTCAGAGAAAAAGCTAAGGGGAAACCTGTAACTGTTAGGCTGGCAGCCTCTTAGCCTTCTAGTGTCGTCTATGGTGTAGGGGTGGATGTAAGATTTCTCTTCACTGAGGTGCTCTGTGAAATTCCTCCTCATTTAGTGTGTGGTGAAAATCCTCCTTAAAAAGTGTGCTGTGAAATTCATAATTTAGTGTGTGGTGAAAATCCCTCTTAAAAAGTGTGCTGTGAAAATTCTCTTTAGTGTGCAACAACTGCCCTTTAGTGAAGTGTGCCGTGGAAATTCTTTTCCGTTAGTGTGTGGTGGAAATCCTTTACAAAAAAACATGTGCTGTGAAAATTCTCTTCAAAGTGCAGCTAGGAAATGTCCTTTAGTGAGTACTACGAAAAACCTCTTAATGGAATACAGAGAACAAGTGCCTAATGGAGGTATTGTAGAAGTCCTCTCACATACTAGAAAGCTACAGGCTTACAGGCCCTGCTATTGTCAGTTCTTTTCCTTTTTTTTTTTTTTTTTCTTGAATCATTGGTATTTTTTGGTTGTTGATCGTCCTTGTGAGTTACGTATACATTTGACTACTGTGTGAAATAAACGGTTAATTAAACTCATGCCTGTTGTGTGGGGCTGCAAGGTATAGGGGCGCCCGGAGAGGAGGGCGGACTACACCAGTGGTTAGTGTGGGTCGCACGCTAAACTACGATTTATCTCCTCCCCATGACACTTTTGACACGTGTTTATTTAGGAACGATTTGAAAATACCACCATAGCCTATCAATATTGCAACCAGGGCAGACATATACTGTATACACATAGTTGTTTACATTAATCATACTTAACTGACATAATCTTTAGGGCATGACTACCAAGACCTTTGAGTTTGATACATTTATTTTGATATATCTAGGCCTATGGCAAGTGAAAGTAGCTGCTGTGAAAAGAGTCTAAACCATGGAGGTATTATGCTTGAAACAGTAACTTACCACAGTTTTCATATTGGCTATTATGTCATGCCATTAATATCAGAATGCCGGTGTTGTGCCATTTTTGCATGCCCACCAAGAATTGCATCCCCCCTGTTTTTTTTTTTTTCAGCCAGAATGACTATTACATGTATGATAGTCTGGAAATCTATGAATCAAATAGTTTCACCAGCACATGTTTTGGCTCGACAGTGTGAATTTCATACATTTAAAAATGACCTAAGCTGAAATAACAGGGGATGCATTACTCAGCAGCAACAATCAGTTCTGCCAAATAACGCATGCACCCTTTAACACTCAGTAATGACACTTCAGAACAAAGTTTGATAGGAATCAAATGGTTTCACCAGCACATATTTTGGACTGTTTTGGCTCGACTGTGTGAACTTCATACATGTGATGGTCTTCCTGGCTGAAAAAACAGGGCAGATGCAATTCTTGGCGGGCATGCAAAACATGTCCTAACACTGGAACTTGAGTCACAGCTCTGAACCATTGTCTTGAATGTCACTGTAAATTCATTGACTCCAACGTTTACTCCAACAAGACCCCCTCCCCCTGTCATTGCTGGTTTACGGAGGACTGAAGGATTACCTCGGAGGGGGGGTCGACCTGAATCCCATTGAAATAATAGGTGTGGCTGGGTTGTTTCAGCTGAAATGCAGTGAATTTTCATTATAGTAGGCCTAGTAGCAGAGTCTGCATAACGGGGATCACAGGAAGGAAATGCCAACTTGGGTTAAGGCAACATAAATATAAATTCTTCAGAGTAAATATATTGTCTGTTCAAAATGATTAGTACAAAGGCAAAATGAATATATATGATAACCTTTTTGCTTAACAGATACCTGCCAAAGGCTCCTGTAGGCCTACTTTTCATAATAGTGTAGGCCATTCAATTTGCCTCTGTCGAGGTTCCAAGCGAGCTGAGGCGACACCAAAATATAATGTGAAAACACTGCAGACCACTGATTGATCAGAAAGAATCGTGACTTCTTATCAACCAGGAAATGCTCACATGAAAATCGTATTATAAGTTGATACATCTCATGATCTATGCACAAAAACAATAATTTTCAGTGAATCTCTTAAGTTATAAGAAGATTGTGTAAACCAACTAAAAAGTGTTAGATAAGTGCTTAGGTGAAATTAATTTCTTGCTCTGCTATTTTCAACTCGAGTGAGCGCCGTTCGCGCCGCCTAGAGCGAAGCTGCGTTTGTTCGTGTCTTTCAATTGACTTTGTATGCATTTGCGCCGTCTCTAAAATTTAGTTTTGCGTTGTATTTGAACGTACAGGCGCTCTGGCGCGCATGGCTCACGAAATTCAGATCAAACTGTCAAACAAGGCATTGTAGATTGAGATCAAGTAACTGCATATACTATTTCTCAACTAAAACGTCAGAAACATATTTTAGTGAACCGTTTAGGTGGAAAAAGACAAAGTTTACAGCTGTTGTGATATTGTCTTTCCTTTTTGGAAGCAACCAGTACTAGCCAATCAGAGGCAGAGTAGAGCTGGTCTTCCTGGAATGCAGGTGGGAAAAAAATAACACATTGATGGGGGTACTATACAGTGGAAAATGAAGTACCTGGTACCAAAAGCGAGTACAGTCAAGTCGAGCCGAGTTGAGCCGGTACCATGTGGTGGAAAAGCACCATTAGTGAATGGTGTTTGTTTGTATTTATTTTATTTTATTTTTAATTGTATTATTGAACTGGATCAGAACAAACTTGAATTGAATGTTCATAACTGAAGATTCAGGTTACAAGGGTGCACCTGAAATATAACTATCCAGGAAATAAGATGGATACTTACCATGAACTTGATACTAGGCAATTGCCAATGTTGATAAATAGATAAAGATAGATAGATAGATAAACCTTTATTCATCCCTGGAGGGAAATTCAGGTGGCATAGCAGCAACAGCAATGAGAAAGAAACACAGGAGAGATACAGGTAAGTGTTATTGTGTGATATTAACAAACCTATTTGTTGTCATTGTGTATGGTACCAATATATGTGTATTTTATACAATACAAGAGCCAGCATACTTTTACATTTAACTCTTTTGCGCATTCTACTGTGCTCCTGTAGCTGAACCCACTGGTCCATCTCATATTGTAGTATTAATTATCAGTCCCTTACAGGTGCTACAGTGTGGGAAATCATTCCAGTCATTTCTCCCAGCATCGTTTCTATTCTCATTAGCAAACAAACTACTATTACTGAAGCAGAAACAAATATCTTGTCATCATACTTGACTCCTATGCCACCTGCAAATAAATAACACTCAAAATCTTGAAGAAAGATTACAAAAACTACTAAGCCATGCTTATATGATACAGATACATCCATTAACATAACAACCTAGACACCAATTTGACCAAAAATTGGCATGGAGACAAAACGAGTAGATTTCTGAGTTTAAGATCAAGAGCTTTGAGGCCACGCAGAATGCCTGGTATTCACTAAAAGGTTGCATGGGCTTTTGATATGCAATATGCACACTATCTCGGCAAAGTGCACTCCTCTTATTCATACATATGCATTTGAGGGAGGATCGGGCAAAAAGCAGGCCGAGATATTATATGTGTGGTTCATTATACCGCTATATTCCACATAATTTACTAAACCTCACACACTTTGTGTTAGAGTTTTCTCAGTCTCTGAAGAACAGGAGCAAAGTTACCACAGCTTTTAGGGGAGTGATGGTTTCTTTGTTTTTTCCCCCCATCCATTTGACAACTAATGCTGGATGTTTACTGTCATATATTGCCATGCAAATATTCATCAGTGTAATATTTTGTTTTATTTTATGTTGCAATGGTGATCTGTGAGTGTAATGACCACTCATTATGGGATATTATAGAGTAGGCTATATTCCTGACCAGTTAATTTAACCACTCCAAGCATTATTTCAGTTGAATGAAGGTAGGCTTCTTCATTGTTATCTCCGCCAGGCGGTAGGCTGGAGGGATCATGTGTTTGGTCCCGTGTGTGCGTGTATATGTCTGTATCTGCTACAGGGCCGATTTAGATGAAACATCACACATAGGCTGACAGCTGGCCAAGGACCTGAATTCTCTAATATATTTCAAATTGGTCAATGACCAAGTATTTTATTTGAATTCATTTCCATCATTGTCCATTGTAATAGATATGGTTACTGTCATGGTTTCTACCGTGCCCCAGTGTTTTCCCTTGTGTTTCCCTATCCTCTGGTGCCCCCCTGTTGGTCTCTCTGTGTTTGTCTGTCTGGTTACACTGTGACGTTCACCTGATCCTGCACGGCTGCATTCCATCAGCTCATCACTGGCCCCAGTCTACACACCTGCTGACCATCAACCCATCAGTCTCTACAGTTTATCAAGCCCGGCTCTGCACTCACTCTTTGTCAGAGTGTTGTTTCAGCTACAGTGGTAGTCACACATCTCAGACCTCTCCAGTGAAAATGTTATGTGAGTGTTGTGTTTTACGTTTTCGCCTTATATATTCTCCTTGTGCTCAGGATCAGCTGTTACCTGTCTGTCTGCCTGTTGCCTTGCCTGCTTGCTCGCTGCCTGCTTGCTGCCTTCTCGCTGCCTACTACACCGCCTGCCTCCAGCTGTCACACACACACCTCCCATGGACTCACTCCCAGTTTGTGCAAATAAACCTTCTTAAATGCTGCTACATCTCCAGTGTCTGTGGTCTGCACTTGGGTTCACCCTGAACACCATAACAGGTTACACCTTTTGAACGCAAGCTTACTACACAGGTTTGCTGCTTAGAGCCTCTCTGTCTCTGGCACCTGTTTACAACATAAAAAAAAAAATCTTATGTTCTTATGGCTATTAGGCCACCGTCATCAATCAGGAAATTAAACCTAGTTCTATGCATGAAACTTGATACGAAAAAGTCAGCAGACGATCTAGAGTCTTTCACACCCGAACGACTCGTGAGCTTAGTGAAGTGAGCAGCAATATCGTTTGGACTTCCGCTAAGGAATTTTCAAAATAAAGGTCTTAAAGTAAAAGTCTCAGATATAATTCGTTATTAATGTAACAACCATAAGGTATCACATCATCCTATTGTTTGTCTCACCTACAACAATGGTCCTATCAGTATCTTTGTTGCCAGGGCATACAGCTGCTAACTGCATCCTTTCCACCATCATAGCAGAGTAGCAGTGGCATGAGAACTCATTCGAAGAAGGCTATTACCACTGACCAAACCCCCAAAATCAATCTAAAATTACTTCTCTGCTCTCACCACTGCTCAGCCCTTAGAGGAGCTCTCAACTCCCCCAAAATTACACCACCTCCCTTTCCTTCCCATTCCATTCCATTACTTCTGACTTCAACTACAAAACCACCAGCCCCCAACCCTTTCCGTCTGTAACCTGCTGCCACAATGTACCGGTACCTTGTCTAGAAAAGGAAGAATTACACAATCAGTGTTTTCACATTCGCCAAACAAACCCCTTACCAAAGATTCAGAAGCAAGATCCGTCTTCTACACATATCGTGTGCAATCAGGAAACGTACTTCTCTCTTCAACATTTCAAATGTCTGAACAAAGAATCCCTGACCAGAGTTCAACATAGCAATTATTGTTAAACTGATTGTTCGTACTCGCGTATTATTGGGCAAACCTCCCTGCCACAATTTGTAACTGTTTTTTTTGTAATCATGTTTAAATGTGTAATGGTTTTACAGATTTCTTTTCTTTATATTAATTTGTATTTATTTTGTGTGTAAACTCAACATCTTTGAAAATGAGAGTAAAATCCTCAAAGGATTTTCGAGTTGAAGTAAAGGTTTGAAATTAAATTAGATTAAATTCAGAAATGGTGAAATTGTGTCCTCTGATTCTACATGTGAGTATTCTGTTCCACTCAGGTGACATGCAGTACTGGTACATGTGACCATGAGAGTATATATATATAGATATACTCTCAAATGCAAATACTGTACATACTCACACAGAAAACAAGCAGTAAGGACATCATGATGAAAGCTACACACGGAGCTGTTTCACCTCCTTTTCACCCTCCACACACACACATATACACACACCCCTAACCCACACACACCACCCGAGCATGAATAGGGAATATTAGCCTCAGTAAATAGCAGTCCTTTTCATCCACCCCTGAGCCTTGTTGCATTCCCCTGTCAGCCTTCTGGCTTTTGCACAGGGTCAGCCTGAGCGATAACATTCCAGCATGGGTTACACAGGTTACATTCTCCTCCCTCCAGACCTCCTTCTGTCTATCCCTGCATCCTTTCTTCTATCCAACTATCCGTTCATCCCTCACTCCTCCCATATCCATCCTTCCCTGTCCTCATTCCACCTCTCCATCCATCACCCTCTGGATTCCATTCTTCTTCCATCCATCCATCCATCCCTCCACCCAGCCATCCATCCCTGTTCAATTCAGAAGTGAGAGAACTATAGAGAGGTGCCATCTTGAAATAGAAGACACTGTAGATAGGAAGACGAGACACATCTCTCTCACAGGTTGAAACAATCCATTCAATCAGTTCAGTTAGAATATATATTTATTCCCAGAGGGGCCAGTTCGCGATATTCACTATCGCCGCCATATTGGTCAAGTGTGATGCAACATGTTTTGAAATACATGGAAGTGAATTTGTCATCAGCTCATTGAAATGCGTTCATAGTGATCTACGAACGAATTATGAGGCCAGCATAGTAAAAACAGTAAAATATCAGGCAGACAGACAAACAAAAAACATAACGTGGATAACAGGTGTAATAGACACCTTGTGAAGGAGATATAATGTACTGTATAGTTAAAATGTGCTGTAGTTCATATCAGTGGCTGTGTAAGGTTATGAAATCCAGTCACGACAAGAGAGGACTGAGATATATAGGGATGTGTCCCTCCCTCCTTCCATCTTAAAACCCCCCAAAACATTCCAACAGTTTCTCTACAGGTTAGATACCCCCCCCCCTTCCGTCTCTCTCTCTCTCCCTCTCCATCCCTTGACCCCCACACGTCTCTCTCTCTCTCTCCCCACATACGGTATGTTTTCTCAGGGATTAGGTTGAGGCTTTGTGCCGTTGAGGAAGGAAGGAACTAATCAGGCTCTTATTTGTCGCTGCATTGTGTGTCTCGTTGCGAGAAAGGGAACCCGACCCCGTGGACACACACCAGGAGCAGGCCGGGGCGAAAGCTGAGAGCGGGCCAGAGGACCAAGGCTCGGTCACACATATACAGAGAGAAAGGCTCTCTCTGACACACACACATACACATGTCGGCCAGACGCAACCCGATAGCCTGCTGGACTCTATAGTCCTGTAGTCCTGGAGTGTGTATGGGATTGTGTGTGTGTGTGTGTGTGCGTGTGTGTGTGTGTGAGAGCATGTGTAGCCCTGCTCTGCTCTATCCAGGAGTGTGTGTGTGTGTGTGTGTGTGTGTGTGTGAGAGCATGTGTAGCCCTGCTCTGCTCTATCCAGGAGTGTGTGTGTGTGTGTGTGTGTGTGTGTGTGTGTGAGAGAGCATGTGTAGCCCTGCTCTGCTCCATCCAGGAGTGTGTGTGTGTGTGTGTGAGAGCATGTGTAGCCCTGCTCTGCTCCATCCAGGAGTGTGTGTGTGTGTGTGTGTCGGCGTGCACATGTGTGTTATGTGCATTCACCCCCACTCAATACAGGATTATATGTGTGTATGTATCAGTGTGTGTACATGTGTGCGTGTATTATGTGTGTTCACTCTGGCTGTGTTCTATGCAGGACTATGTGTGTGTGTGTGTGTATTGCCATGTGTACATCTGTGTGTGTTGTGCGTATGTTTTACCCCTGCTCTGCTCTCTCCAGAGGTGGGCTATATACATAGCGTGTATCAGTGTGTCTACATGTGTCTCCGCACCCCTGCTCTGCCCGGTTCAATAGAGGTTATTTTTTTGGTCCCAGAGCAGAGATGTTTTCTGATTGGCTGGCAGATGTATCTATGTTTTTCCTCATCAGTGGCGGCTCTGATTGGACTAATTGTGTTTTCTCTTCTGTCGGCGGGCGGATACGGGGGGGGGCAGCAACACTGCGATGGGAGGCAGCTGTAC
>OMKL01141211.1:0-12989 GCA_900302295.1 Parasudis fraserbrunneri | reverse complement strand
CAGCAAACAAGTTGCTTCACCCAGCAAGCAGATAGGCGAGGGCGGTGAATGAACCAAATGATGGATTTTGGATCCGACAGACTGACCTTTGGCCATGGTTATCAGGCATTTGAGAGAGGCAGCAGAGGTCTTGACTGAAAGAGGAGAGCACCACCACGAGCTTCCCAACCATCATGACCTTTGCCAGCCGCTCCACGGGCTGCTCATCACCGCCGACTCATTCATCAGACAAAGGCCTCGCCTCCGAGGCAACTCACAGGTGCTGCCCTGGGTGAGGTCACATGACATGCTGGGTCACCTCACAAGGTCTTCAGTGGACACAATGATGAGTGTGAGTGGGTGGATGGCCAGGCTGCACCAGTGAACAGCAGGGAGAGTGGAGTTGTGGATATTGGTCCACAAACACGGAGTTGAAAGGGAAGTCGCTGCCAATTTGTGGCTTTTTATTTCAATGTAAGGAACCTTGAGGGTTTTTTTCCCCGGCTTGTAGAGAAATTGGTAAGAAAAGTGAAAAGTTGTACCTCTGTACTGTCAAACACCAAACTTTCTCTGGAAGATGAGAGAAGGGTGTTGTTTGTTCTTGTGGAAACCCAGACACAAAGAAAGTGGAGAAAAGATGCAAAAAGCAAAATCACAACAAAATGAATCCCCATTGCAACAAATGTGATCAAATTAATAAGATAGAGAAACTACAAACTCCCCTCAGTTACTTGCCTTTGGCCTAACAATCTGACTCAGAGGGGATAGACATGCTTTTTCAATAAGGAATTGCTGCCAGATTTGGTCTCTAGTAGAATATATGTAATATAATTTACATTTAAGTCCCTTGAACACTTGAGGCATTGCTCGGGAAATTGGTATTATTCTGAAGATTGTTCCCTGAATGCAATATTCTAGCTAAAAAGTCTAAAGCAGAATTTTTGTGGCTCCATCAATTAGCACAACTGTTGTACAATGTCAAAAGAACTGTGGGTTTGACATGGCAAGGACACCATATCACAAAAAAGCTCACAAAATGGGAGTTTGAATTGCTTTCTTTTTTTTTAAAGGTCTAAAGCTATTTAAATCAGAATATTAACATGCTGTAAGTAAAGGGAAGCTCTTTACAAGTTAGATACTGTAATTGTAGTGAAGGTATAGAAGGTCAATTGTAAAATAAAGATGTCACAAGTCATATTCCCATTTATATTACAGTACGTAATTGCTTGAAATATGAATTAGATATGTGGGATGAACAGACTTGGATATTTTGAAACAGTGCTAGAATTCCTTCTTTTTTTTTTGCTGCATGTCAACAAATCATAATAGCCAAAGAGGTCATAGACCTACACATCATCCATGATTCTATGCAGAATAATGACATCTCCTCTAGTGTTGACACTTGATCAAAATCCTTGAAACTCTTACCGCATGAAACTAATAACCTCTGCCCTCAAAAGACAGTGACAATAATGTGTCACAGAGACACGGCAAAAGGGCAGAGCTCTTCAAACAATAGTTTTGTTTGTTTGCGGCAATTCAAGGAATTCCGGAGAGTAATGAAAATGAGTCGTGACCCTTCCTAGTTTGAAAGTATGGTGGTATATTAGATGAGAGACAAGGGGAGTTTTTAATCATGGTGAGAATGCAGAATTGAAAACCACTACACTTCTAACTGCCAGTTGCTCTATCGTTCCAAGGTTGAGGGCTATTGAGTGCAAATGTCTTTTTGTGACAGAGTGTGATAACTTCTCCACACCTGAGGATGATGCCTGCCAGATACTGCATTTATGTGCAATAAAGGGCCTCTCAGTCATGCAGATGCATACAGGGGCCTAATCACTACAGTATTCTGAATGCTTGTATTGAATATAATTAGGCTGGCCCTAGTGGGACCAATTACCACCACACAATCCCTCCTCCACACCAGCCCCAATTAATGTGATGGCAATTCATGATGTCATGATTCAATACAATGTTACGATATCATGTAAAATTCTCAAAAGATATTGTAAAACTTCAAATGATCTTGAAGACACTTGGGAAATATGAGATGTTCAGGACAGGTAATTACCAGGATTACAGATCACACACTAGGGCTTTGTCCCTTAAAAAATAGGAAAAACCATCTTCAATGGCTTCAATGTTTTGCTGCCTGGTTTTATCAACCTGCTACCTGGTTAATACCTGTTGTATGGTACTATTCATAGTATTCATAATAGAGGTCTTGCACAGAATGTTTGTGTAGTTCTCTGTCTTCCAACATGACTGCCTGTAACATAGCAACCATTGTTTTGTACATGGCAATGGAAGAGACAACGGTTGCTATGTGCAAAACAACGGTTGCTATGTATTGATATATGAGAAATATATAAATATATATATATATGGTGTCTTATTATTGGATTACAAGTCACAGTGGAACAGCAATATCAGTGTTTCACCTATTCTACCACTGCACAGAAATAACACAAACATTCTGTGCAAGGCCTCCATTACATTATCATGGAAGACATCTTGGTAGGCAAATGACAGGTGATTGTAATCAATTTACAGGTGATCATTATTAAATTACAGCAATGTCCAATGAGCTGTGTTAATGCCATTGCGCCATATTGATAGTAAATACATCAGACGGCATGATAATACTATGAATAGCTAGTATCGTTGGACCCGGAAATCATTTCACAGTTAGATTTTATTTGTTTATTTCTTTTTTCCAGAAACTTTGCAGTTTAGGTGAGAATGTGGGGGAAATGTGCTGTATCCAAATGTTACCTCAGTGAATGCTATATGTTTAGGCTGTCTGACAAGCATGTAAGTAGCCTCACACGGAAGACTAGAGGATTATCTTTCCTACTGAATTGTTGAATTGAATGCTTATTGAATGTTTGCTCATTGAAAAATCAGGACATGTGAAAGAAACGTGATACTGGAAGCTGTAAAACAGCTGTATTTACTGTACATGAAAACATTCCCTGATCTTACATGCGAATCTCAACTTAAATTGACCTTCTCCCTGCTGTCGTCACATAAGCAACAATGATGCCTGCTTTGACCACAGACTAGAATCAAGCACCAAAATACACTATGCCAGCATGGTCATTTGGCACGAGTCACTCTAGTCTTGGGTTATAATATTTCAGAAAATAATCATCTTTCTCTTTTATATCAAGAAAGCAACAACAGCAAAATAAAAAGATAAAAATACTGACCTCGTCCACAAAACGTTCTGTGTTCACGTTTAACACATCGATATGATGACAAAAGAATCTTCGCTTCCATTACTGCATCCACCGTCTGAAGCATCACCAGCTACCCATGATGCCACAGCTCAGATTAACCCCCGCGCAGGTGATGATGAACAGCTTATAACACACGTGAAGGATCTGCGATGCATCACACCCCTATTTTTTTTTTTTTACAAGCAAGCAGCACCGCTCTAATTCTCTGTGTGTCAGTCATAACTCAGCCATTTTGTGGAGATACACGATGCGCTGACTGGGCTTGTGTTGAGGAGGAGACTACGCCTGGTGTCTGATAATGGCTGATGCCTCTGAGTGGTCTTTAGCGGGACATCAGAGCCAAAAATCCTGATTGCGTTCATGTTTAGGGCCGTGCGCTAGGATCTGATCAAGGGCTCCTCCTCTCACCCCTGAATGAGGCCGTACTCTGAAGTGGGAATAGTCTCAATCAATTGTCTCTATCAATTGCTGATGACTCAACAGGGATGTGCTCTTTTCCTCTCAATTTGAATGAAATTGGTAAAGAGAAAAACAAAACCACTCTGCTGTCATAGAAACCATACTTGAAGCGGACACACAACCCCACTGTTAGCCTGTATCGAGCGTTTGTCATTCATTCGTCATAATCTATAGGCTTGGTTTGACAATCACACCGTCTCAGGGAGCCATTTGGATGGCATCCAACATAGCCTGGCGGATATATCTGACCGTGTTGTTGCCTCAGCTGCTGTGGTCTTCCGACCGCCTGTTACCGGTTGACACGTTACGGCCGGGGCTCCCGCCTCGGCGCCGCATGTTAAATAAATGTCAGCGATGCTGAGCCGGGTTTAGGCAATGACTTGACGCGCGGCTGAATCGGCGCATTGACCCTGGGCCGGTGACACCGCCCATCAGCTTGTATTAAGACAAACACGTGGGGAAGGGGCGGCTGAGCTGCGACCTGATGTTGATGGACACGCGGTCGTTATCTCTGCCGGTCCCCCACTGATCATGGTACGCTCTCTGCGGAGCGATGGCTCAGGGCAAACGCGTGACAGAATCTCAAGGGCAAAAAAAAAATGCAAACGGTGTTTCAGTTTTCATGGGGAACGGCGCGGCTGGTGTGTTAACTGTCCCACGAAGTCCAGAAAATACATGACACTATATTCCAATTATTTTCCCCCATCACTGTATATACTGTGTAGGCTATGTAACTCTCGCCTTACTGCTCCTCAAGTGCGATGCATCAGGCTCTTATTAAGACGCTGTATATTCTGTATAGTGAAGACATTCTTCACTAGCGCAGTTCTTTCCTCCCTTGTACATACTCTCTGTATATTCTCACATTTGTTCTTATTAAATCACATTAACTTCGGCTCTTACAGACTGTGTATTCTGTACAGTAGAGGTATTCCTCACTATAGTGCAATTCTTTCCATCCTGTATTCTGTGTATATTCTCACACTTATAGATGTGATGCACCTCTACTACGACGGGCAATGTCACTAACTCAAAGACAGTCAGTCATTCACTCATTCACTCATTCACTCGTGGTTGGCCACTCTGCCCCTAGTGGTGGCTAACAGGCAATGCGCTTTATGTAAGACCGGTTAGCTTCACTTATGACACTGTGTGTCCTTCCTCTTCTAATAAGTTAGGCTGTTAAAGACTGTATATTCTTTACAGTTGTGACTCCCCACATTTTAATTGTGATTCCCCTGTACGACAGTACTTGTATATTATATTTTTTATATTTTAAATGTGTTACTTCTTTTTGATATTATTCGAAATGTGTATTGTTTTTGCGTTCTTTGTTCTGTGTGAGCAAGTCACCAAGCCACTTGCACGTGCAAATACTATACTTGGCGAAGAAATCGGATTCTGATTCTGTATAAGTGATGTAGTGCAACATCATATGAAATAATAACTAATCATATCATATCATATATCATTTTGCTTCTGATCTTTTATTCAACCGTATGACTCCTAATTGCTGTGCTACAAGATATTCAGCTTGGTTGAGGCTGCCCCTCAGCAGAGCAGAATAGTGATGTTAGAAGGGATATGGTTTGCAAGTGATTACATTTCTGTCAAGCTAATTAGCACAACCTTTGTTCCAAAGTAAAAAGGAAAAAAAACAAAAAAAACAAGTGGATCCAGAAGGGTTGTGCCTGTTGCAAATCACCTACTGTATGACTGAAAAGTTACTTGATCTTGATTTAATTTCTTTTTGGAAAGTTTCCATCTGTATATTAGAGATGCTGAGCAAATAGCTTTTTAAAAAGCTTTTTCTTTTCTCTTAAAAGCCTTTTGCACTGTATGCAACAAACATCATGTAGACTATACAGTATACCAGTATGTCCGAAAATGTGAAGGGACCATCAGAAACACTTACAGAGCCAGACTGAAAGGTTGATAATTGGGTTTGTGTGAGGCCACTTGTCTTCCATCCAAGAAATCCCCATACCTTTCCCCTGGGGGCCTCTTACCTGTGCTATTGTCACTAAGAGTAGAAATCGACGCTATTATCACATAAATTCACAAGCATTTGATTGCTCAAGTTTTTTTTTTTTTTGTTGTTGTCTCATCTCACTTTTCTCTCCTTTTCTCTAAAATCTGATTTCTCCCTCACCTCCATGACCATACCTGACACTGGTTCTCTGGAGGGAGGGGAAGTCGCCGATTAGGAATGATTGCCTGCTTGTCCCTGTCGCCACGTCTCTGAGGCTCGCTCACATCCGCTTTACATTACCGTCATGTGCCGCAGTGATCTCATCTGCATGGTGGCAGCCACACTGCCAGCACAAGGACTAGAAATTGGACCTCCGCGGGGAGCTAAATGTGCCTTCAATCTCAACAATCCTTTTAATCTTTCATCAATCATTTGGAAGCAGCTCTGAGCCCTGATCCTATTACAGTACGAGAGGAAATAGCTGAGATTTGACGAGCCTGAGAACTGCAGGGGAAAGTTAGCCATCCAAGAAAAGTTTTGCTTGGTAATTGACGGAGAACCCCCCCCCCAAAAAAAAAAATTGTTCCCTAAAATTGAAAGCAAATAAACATAATGGAGTGGTATTTAATGTGTGGATAACAAGAGTGTGTGGATTTAACCTTAAAGATTCAGTACAATGAAAATCGTGTTTTTCAATCTCTTTGCATTTTTTTTTTTTACAGAAGGTATGTTGATGTAGATCCACATGTGCTGTAAAACTAGATGTGACATGTGCTGACGGTGGCCTGAATTCTCAGCCCACCTTTTGTGACCATGCCCCTAATTTGAGTCGTTGAGGAGTAGTTAACGTTTTTTAGTTTTATGAGAATAGCGCCACCATGAGGCCAGATGACTCAGAACTTCACAGGCCCCCTTGCTATGGTAAGGCAAATATATTTGTCAAGTTTGGTGGAAAGGAGATGGGGTCACTAAAATAAATAGAGTTCATCCTCTGGGGATCATGAATTTGCACGGAATATTTGAAAAGATTTGAATAAAAGCTATTGGAGATATCGTGTTCACAAGTAGGATATTAATGTTTGGCCTGATGGCGGCACTAGAGGAAAGGTCATGGGGTCCCCAAAATCAATAGGCTTCTTCCACTGGTAGTCCTGAATGTGCGCAGCAAATTTGAAAATATTTGAATAAAAGCTTTTCGAGATACACCAATTCTAAGATTTACATTTTGGCCTGATGTTGGCACTAGAGGAAAGGCCATGGGGTCATCAAAATCGATAGGCTTCTTCCTCTAGGGGTCATGAATGAGCACAGCAAATTAGAAAAGATTTGAACAAAAGGTATTCGAGATACACTAATTCTAAAGTTGAATGTTTGGCCTGATGGCGGCGCTAGAAGAAAGGTCATAGGGTAACCAAAAACAATAGAGTTCATCCTTGAGGCATCATGAATCTGCACCGCAAATTTGAAAAGATTTGAATGAAAGCTATTGGAGTTATCACATTCACAAGTAGGATATTAATGTTTGGCCTGATGGTGGTGTTAGAGGAAAGGTCAATAGGGTTCATTCTCTAGGTGTCATAAATGTGCAATGCAAATTTGAAAAGATTCGAATGACAGCTATTTGAGTTATCGCGTTAACATGAAGGATCTGTGGTGGGGGCGGCGGTCGAGGATATAATGGGGATATAATTACCCAAAATGTATCATTTGATTTGTTTGAACTGTTTTAGTGCACCCTCTCTGAGCACAGCCAACTCTCAGTATGTTGAGGGGGCATGGCCAACAAACAAAATGTAAACCTCTATACTGAAACATTTGCATGTTGGCAGCCTGAAAAGTAGCTATTTTCTATTTTAGATTCCAATATCATAAATCTTTTGTCACCTGTTTAACATCAGTAGCCAGCATATTTTCATGCTCAGCTAGCTACTTTGTTCTCTTTCTCAACTTAACTAATTAATTTCAGAGACTGATACACTAGGAAACTTTTTGGACAATGTAATAGGGCAATGTGCATGCCTACAGGAACTTAAGTGAGACACAGGCAAAATATACAATAGAATTGATCTGGGCAACATGAGGTTGCCATACAATCAATACAAGTATGTTGAGACATCCGCTGGTCCAATGTTGCCCAACAAGGTTGCCCAAAAAGTTGACCTGTGTTCATGTGGTGATACACTGGTCAACTTTTTGGGTGATGTTGGAGGGCAACATTGCCCAAGCAGATGTTTCCTTATTGATTACTGTACATGTGGCCTCTTCTTGTTTCCTGAAAGTAATTCTACTCTATATTTGGCCCTCTGTCTCCTTTCATTTCCTGTTGCCTTATCATGTTGCCCAATAAGTTCCCTGGTGTATCATAGCCTTTAAGATGTGAACAGCCAGAGAAGCAACTTGCAAGGCAACCCAAGCACAAAAAGTCTATGTCATTGATGTTATGTGATAATATTTGTTATTTATATAATAATGATTATCCTGAACTTTTACTTGTTGAATCAATAATTATATATATGTTTTTGTAATTCTCTGTAGGTGGCAGTAACAGCAGTAGCATTGTAATGTTCTAATCTAAAACACCAAAAAGAGAATACTATAATCCAGAATTGATTTGGCTTTCTCATTAACAACAAGAATGAGAAAACAATCCCTATAATTGCTAAAGTAGGCTACCATTCTCTACAAGCACATGCAGTGCTTTGATTTTTTGGATGTAAGAGTTTACAGTGCAGTGGATGACATATTAATCCCCTGATACTCATTCGATGAGAGGCAAATGCACCAAAAACTTAACCCTAGCACAGCGGATATCGAGCTTGTGGGAACATCTCAGTTATCCTCTGATGTTTTCTAATTATTAGGTTTGATGAGCTCATAGAGAGAGAGAGAGAAAGGAGGATAGTATGGCTAAGCATAGCCTAATTAGGAGTTTTATGGGGCATATAATGTAAGTCCCCACACTAAACCTTGATTCAGAGTCAAACAAATTTCCTCCACTAATGTTACGATGTTATGCAAGAGGGCAGCACTCCCACATTCACAAATTCTGAGCAGTTGAGCAAAGCACTCCAAATCAGACTGAAATCTGATCCACTGAACACTGAAGTATTGAAGTTCCGGTTAATAATACTTTATAGATAGTGAAATTAAACGTTGTCAAAGACAGACTGAATAGCTGTTGTAATATCACTATAACTGCAAATGGTATGATTCTCAAGCGATTAAGCTACTGTCTAATGTAAGTAGAGATACTGTAGGCCAACTAAATACAACAGTGGTGGTTAAAGAGACACCTGAAGTTCAAATATTAATGTTAGTTAATACATTTTTGTTGGTTAAAAAATAGTTTAATAAATTGGATATTTTATATAGGACATATGAAAAATCCCCCTTCCTATATTTCAGTCAGCTTGAATCAAGACATTTGAACCCCACACACTTTTGTTGAGTGTTTGTCTTGTTGATTTGTACTAGTACTTTTAGGATTGGTAGCATACTTGTCTGATAGCACTTTGTGGGACAGATAGGGATTTGGCCTAAAATATAATTTTTTTATCTTTAACTTTCTTATCTATTGCTATAGCTGTTGTCGTGTATTTCTTACGATACTGTAATGCTCATGTATTTCAGATGTAAGGATTTTGTGAAACTGCCATGTGAGAACTAAATAAACTTCAACTTAAAAAGAAAAAAAACAACTGGATATCTCTAAAAGAAAGTTTTTGAATTGGATTGAACTGTGGTGAGTGTGTCTACGGTGCTTTTAAGCACAGGGCAGGGCCACTGACTTTGTGGCTAGGCAAGGGTGACTGTAGGCACAGATGACACCAGCAATATTGGTGCCATGGCACAGTTTAAAAGGTTAAGCCTGGCTTTTCATCTGTACACAGTTGCTCTGGTGTAGGCTGTGGTGACTCTAGAGAGGTCTGAGGATAGGACAGCTGTACATTGTACATTGTATTGAGTACAATGATGTATCACTTTTTGGTTGATAATGTTCCGAATTTGGCGCATAACAAGGAAACTAGGGTCTACCAGCTGCATACAAGAGCGTTTTAAATGGAACCCCTCAAAAATGAAGCGGGCCCCCTTTCCTTCTGTTGCCAGTGTCAACGGCAGATCTCCCATTCCCACCATGACACGGTCACAATACCAGCCCAGTCTTCAGTTTTACATTTGAAAGAATATTTAACTTTTCACTCATCCATTCACAGGCTGTGAGCAGTAAGACCTTAAGCCGGGCCAAGATTAGCTTTTGGGGACAATGCAGTGAATTAAAGCTCACACATACCTCCTCATGGCCCCTCTCTTGTTCTCTGGGGGACCAAACACACTTCCAGGGCCAGGAACTCTTGACCATTCTTTTTCACCCTGAGAAGACCCGAGGAATTAGAGATAAATATATGGCAATGGATTTAAGATCAGAACTAGGCTAGACAAAAGTGTTATCAGGTGAAACAAGACAGATGTTCTTCTTTTCTTGTTAACCTACAAAACTCCAGTGTCAGAGGTTAAAGCAAACGTCTGAGCATATTTTCCTGATGTTGAGGTGTTTGAATGATTGGCCTGTTTTGGCTGTCAGATGTAAGCTAGTCATGTTCAGGAAATAATGGCCACTGTATATTCTTTTTTTATTGTTTTTTTTTATTAGGCTGTATGAAAAATGACAAGCAACAACACTAACCGCCGATTAGTTAATGTTCAAATGAAACACATAAATACATGGCCTAAATAAATAGATAAATAACCTGACAGAAATGTTTATATGGTACCGAAGGGGGCGTCCACGCACACTCATTCTCCGTCCATGGTTCAAACTAATTCTAAATCGTGAGAGAGCATTGCTTGTCATTTCCAACCATATCGGCTGGCGCGTCACCTTATATTCACTGTGTGGCAATCTTTTGTATGTTTGGGGACTATTTCACGTTTTCCCAAGGATTTCGTTGTGTTAAATTAGGCTTGCATGTTCACGGGAATCTTGGACGCTTGCCTCACATCCAGTCGGCTTCTTTGAGAATGCTGTAACAGCACCTTGGAGGTTTTGCCATTCCGTAGCGTGACCGTGGACAGCGGAGATACTTGCTCTACCTACTGTTAAAACGAAAGACAAAAAGCTCTTTTTGGATCTCTTCTACGTGGGCGAATCATCAACAGGATAGGCATACGTTGGATTTGTCTTCAGAATGGTAAGCTTGATTCTTGAGAAATGTTAGCCTCTATTGCAAAACAGCTGCACGCGAGCATCATGCAGCAGAAGCTACGCGCTTAGGGAGCTGCGGTCAGTTGTGGTCCTCTGCTTTCACTAGATGGAGGCTTTAAAAACAAACAAAAAACATCATCGCTATTTAGAAGAATCGTTTTGAAAAGATTGGTATGAGTTTGCGATTGGAAGATTTTGCGATTGGAAGATGTGAGCAATATCTACCAGTGGGCTCCTACGCTAGTCTACCTGGTCTCGCATTATTAAAAGCCGAAGGCTATAGACCACTAAACAATTGCAGCATGTGAATTTGATTGACCCAATAACACCTACTACGGACCAAGAGTAGCCTTTACGTGTAAGATATAGAATACGATTGTTCATAATGTCCTATATGATGTGAGATATGTATAGCCTACAAATAATGCATGAAGACGGACAAGGACCCGCAGATCGGAATTCTGAATAGTCTACAATTTGACGGTAGGGCTTGGTGGATTCATCGCACTATGTATGTAGGTTGCCAAACCTAGTCTCCTAGACTGTGACTCTTATTTTAGTGTAGCCTAGCTACATTCTAACTGTATGAATGGTATATACATAGGTTTGTTTTAGACATGAGATGCTATTAAAGAATTGTTATTAGGTTTTGGCTTTACATTTTTTTTTTGTAGTTATAGGCTACTGTAGCCTGCCTTAGGCTTTTTATGAGCAGGTGAATCTTTGTTAAACTTTTACTTGGCAGTAGGATAAAGTCTAGTTGCAGCACCTAATCCAGAAGGCTTTTACCACCAATCATTGGTATACTACTCTAATACAGCCAAATATAACACAGGCCTAGGTAAGCTGTAGGTATATTAATCAATTGCCTGTTAAATAAATTTTTACATTTTAATTGACCATTTTGCTACCTAGCTGTGGTTTTGTTTAAATGTGCCTAAATCTGTCAAAAGCATTTAGCTTACTATGTAAGGATGGTGAACCCAAAAATACATTTTAGAAACAGGCTAAAACCACTTTAAAATGTATTATAACACCTGTTTACAAAGTTTGAGTTTTGTATAACTCACTGTAAGCCTTATCCAAAACAATTCATAATTCAGAAAGAAGCCTGAAAGCATCCTTGATCTGGGGGCCCTCAGGAGATGCATTGTGGGGCATCAGCATGTGCTTTCTATATACTAGGTAGGGCAGACACACACACTCACACACACACACACACACACACACAGATTCGGGAATCTCATGATTCGATTCGATTTAGATTCTTGGGGTCACAATTCGATTCAAAATTAATTCTCAATTCATATTCGGTTGCATAGATTTGATTCTAGATTGCTGTTTTGACATACTTTTCCCATTTGACTGCAGTAGACAGTTAGCTTAATAGGTCTAAAAAACAACAACAACAAAAAAATAATAATACATATAATAATAATAATAATAATAATAATAATAATAATAATAATAAAAAAAAAAATTGGAATTGGTGAATCAATTTTGAATCTGTAGAAGATAGAATCGCGATTCATATGTGAATCGATGTCTTTGCACATTCCTATTGTGTGGGGTTTCTGTGTTAATGGCAAAGCTCACAAATAGCTCACTTTATAGCCTCCTGCCATTGGCCATAGTGGGCCGCATGACCCCAGATATAAGGGGTTAAATCCATGGGAATACAGGGAGGGGGCCTCTGTACTCCAACGCATAAAGTCAAGAGTTTGGTGGAGGCATTAAATGAGAACTCTGAAGTTGTTAGGTCTCACAGAGGTTAACCTTTGTCAGACAAGGCCGTATTCTCTCAGTTGTCTTTGTCGTGCTGATGAGCTCTGAGGAACGGCCGCAGCACAAGCCCTCTCTGCATGAGAGGAGGGGGAACCAGTCCTCTTTTTGTGGACACACATGAAAAATCTGTCGCCAGCCTGTTGCCTTTTGTCGTTTTTGTGTTGAATTGATATATGGTTTCATGCTGAATAGAGCCAGACCGCCAAAAAGAATACTTAAGACTTGAAAACATGGGGCGAAACAGATTCCTTCAAACTGGATTAATATAGGATCTTTCTGTCGTCAGATCGATAACACAATGGATTCTGCACAACGTCAGCCTAATGTTGGAAAGTTACCCATCTAT
>OMKL01141210.1:0-10118 GCA_900302295.1 Parasudis fraserbrunneri | reverse complement strand
CAAACAGGGCTAGGGAACAGGCTAGCTACAGTCCTAGGCCACGCACCCAAACAGGGCTAGGGAACAGGCTAGCTACAGTCCTAGGCCATGCATCCAAACAGGGCTAGGAGGCAGGCTAGCTACAGTCCTACGCCACGCACCCAAACAGGGCTAGGAGACAGGCTAGCTACAGTCCTAGGCCACGCACCCAAACAGGGCTAGGGGACAGGCTAGCTACAGTCCTAAACAGGGCTAGGGGACAGGCTAGCTACAGTCCTAAACAGGGCTAGGAGACAGGCTAGCTACAGTCCTAGGCCACGCACCCAAACAGGGTTAGGGGACAGGCTAGCTACAGTCACACTTAATGTACTTATGTGTCTGTTTAGTAAAGAAATTCTCAGCTCCTTCATCATAGCACATTGATAAAGATGAGGTATAACTCTTCTGATTGCAGCAGCATGGACTATGAAAATAGCTCCCCCACCAGTTGGTACAGATGAAATGCAGTGTCCACACGTGTGCCAGGATGGCCTATGATATGTTCTTTTTTAAAATAGTTCACTAACAAATTGGCATAGATAGGGCATAGGCATAGGTGCGGCAGATATTATCACGCCACGCTCTTTTGAAAATCTACCTGTTAGTTTTAGGGTTAGTAGTTGAAAATCTGCACATCAACGGAACGATTTGCAGATGATCTACGTTATGTCGCTTCCTGTTCTAACTGATAAAGAATCATGCTGTCATTTAAAATATGTATAAATCCAAGACTCTTTCCTTCGTCATTCTTTATATCTAAACAAGTCAAAGGGCGGCTTCATGTATTACTGCTCAATGAATAGATGATAAGCAGCTCAGTAAGAAAAATTCAAACAGGAGTTAAAGACGTAAAATCGCAAGAAAAAAAAAGAGGTTCATCGGTGTTACAAGATAGAGACAGGTTAAAGAAATAGAGAAAAATAAAGACAAGAACAAGGAGAGGTAGGGGGAAAGGGAGGGCAGAGAGGGGAACATTCATGTTAAAGCCTAGTGACACATCAAGCCTTGGACTCAGCTTGTGACTTCGTGATTGTGCTGGGGGAGTATCGCTGAGCAGCACACCTTCTTACTTATTGCTCTCCTTTCTTTTTGGTCTGAAATGATTTTTTTTTTTTTTACGGTGTGGTGGGAGGTATTGCAGTCAAAGGCCCTTTTCAAATATTTTACGGCCACTCAAACACCAACATTGCAATGTTACTGCCGCAGTAGCAGAAAGGAAATAAATAGAATCCTGAGAGAGACAGTCAGTCGCACAGACCGTCTGGAAATACTACTGTCAATCTAGAATACTCCTAAGCCCCATCCCCATCCCTAACCCTAACCTTAATCTTACAGAGCAAAGTGCCCCTCTGACTCTTTGGAGAAAAATGAATAACGAAAATGTAAGATGAGCAGGAGATGCTAGTCTTGTGCTCTCCACCCTCTTATCAAATCAAATGGCTTCTCAATGCCAAATCCAAGGCTTCTTCCCCAGTGTTTTGCTGAGTAAGAACTCTGCTTGGTTTAAAGGACTGAGGGACTCTAGACCTGTTCCTAAAATGCCAGCCTATGCTGTCAGCGCCCTCCAGTGGAGTCCTCAGATCGTGCATGTGATGCAGGTATCTTCATGGACAGCCTCTGCTGGTGTGGGAAGCTGTGTTCCCCTGATCCGCTCTCTCCAGCTAGGTCTGAGGGGGGACTGTACTCCCCTGCCCCCCCATATGGAGGTGACATCAGGGGCTTTGCAGGTTTGTAGGCCTGTGGGTCTGAAACGGGGCCACTCATATCATAACCGTTGCCAGGCCCGTTGCCGTGGCTTTTACTGTGACCGTTTCCATGGCCATTGCCGTACTTCCTGTAGCGTGAGCCTTCCACCTCTCCCCCTTCCTCTTCCTCCTCCGCCATCTCAAAGGCCTTGCGTTTCAGTGGTACCCCTGCCTCAGAGCCCCCTCCAAGGCTGTGTGTGGGGTAGCTGTAACTGCCCCCCACCACGGTGGGCCTAGGGGCCAGGGGAGTGGGGGCACTGAGCCCAGAGGGCAGGTAGGAGGCACTGGGGTGGCTGTAGCCAGAGGCCAGGCTAGTCTGGGGATAGCATCCTGGAGGGTAGTTGTAGACAGGAGTGCTGGGGCTGTAGCTGGGCACCAGGGCAGGTGTGGGCTGCAGAGAGTGCAGAGGGGCAGGGGGAAGTGCTGCGCTAGGCTGAGGGCAGTATCCTGAGGACAGGTAGGTGCTATTGTAGGCAGGGGGGTAGTCCTGAGATGAGGGGGTGCTGCAGGAGCCAGCTCCACTGTAGCCAGGGTCAGAGGCCAAGTTACCGCTCACTACTGTCACACTTCCTGTGGCTGGGAGGCCCACAGACGCAGAGCCCACCTTGGCCCCTGCTAAGGCCTCCAGTCCAGGGTAACACTCCATGCCCTGGCCCAGACTCCAGGGCTCAGATTCGGTTTTCAGGAAAGTTCCAGGCTCTGGGTATGCCCCAGAGGCAGGCCGCTCGTAGGGCAGCTCCAGTCCTGAGTATTTTTCAGCATAGCGTTTAAGGAGAGAGGACGCAGTTAGGGCTGATATGTCATCGCTGGCCCAGGGGTAACCTGCGTAGGCGCGCCGCGCGCCAGTAGCGTAGGGGTCATGTTTGTGGGCCGAGGGGGGCGAGGTGGTGGAGGAGACATCAAGGTGCTGCTCGGGCCACTGGGACAGGGGGGCGCCGTGCTCCGGAGACCAGTGCATCTTCAACAGACCTGCCAGAGTCAAGACAGAGGAACAAGATGTTAGTCCACACAGTCATCACATAGTAATACAGCATCTTTATCTAGATATGGAAACTATATATATATATATATTTTTTTTTAACTCTTATCAAGTGTCTCAATTTAGGAGTGCTGGATTATAGCAAGGCTTTGTCCATAGGAGAGGAAAGTCATATTAAAATTTTATTTTAACACTCTTGTCCTCTAAAACAAAGAGGCAAGCTTATTTTCAGCCATGTCTGTTACTGATATGTCTGTGCACCATTGTCTCCAAGACAAATTGCTGTACCTTCACTGTATATGACTAATTAAAGGTATCCAGCGGAGTTTTCTTATAAATAGCTTGCTTTTGTTCATGTTAACATTTCCACCCAAATAGACAGTTTTCTATAAGTTGTTCTATAGTCAGTTTTCTATAAGTTGTTCTATAACAGTTTTCTATAAGTTGTTCTATAACAGTTTTCTGTAAGTTGTTCTATAACAGTTTTCTATAAGTTGTTCTATAACAGTTTTCTATAAGTTGTTCTATAGTCAGTTTTCTATAAGTTGTTCTATAGTCAGTTTTCTTTGCTCTTGCAATGTTTACATCCCATCCCAAGTTTCACTTTTGGTTTTGGTGAAGTTGTAATGAGTCCGACCTTTGATTTTTCTATTTCAAGGAAGATCGTGTAGACCAATCAATTTGAAGCACAAGGGCCTGTTTACACGCCTCCAGAGCACTTGTCCTCATGTACGTGCTGGAAGAACACATGATACACAATTTTCAGGGACCCCTTTTCTCATACTGTGCACTATAGCGGCAATTTCACAGACTAGTGGTCAAAAACTCCACTGGACACCTTAAAGTGTACTGCGGCCCTCATAATCACTTTACCCAGCTGACCGTATCCTCCAGAACCATGTCAGTGCTTAGCCCATGCGTCTCTCCACCCAGGCAGGAGACTACTATTCTGAGCTTCATCAACACAGCCCTCCCAGCAGGGTCTCCACGGCGATAAGCCTCTATCAGCCTTGTGTACTAGCCTCTGTTTTTGCCTCTCTCACTGGGGCCATTGTTGTCCCGACTCCCACTCCGCAACCCCCACCCCCACCGAGCGTGTGATCTAATTGGGCCCAAACCTCAGGGGTCTGCTGGACAGGGGGGAAGAGAGGGTGGGGTTATCGGGTAGACCAGGCACAGAGTCACTTTTCATTAGACTCCACTCAGAGAGACTGCACCAGTATTATTTACTATGAACTGTTTGATTTAAGTTGTGAATATATACAACAACACTACTGCAAATGTTTTGTTGTCTTATGTGATTTGGCACATGCACATTTACACACACACACACACACACACACACACACACATACACACACATAAACACAGTAATCCACTGGTTCAGTGGTCGTGGGCTTTGATTGGCTGTTGCCGGCCATGTCTCTTTGAGCTGGCATTAGACAGACATTCCACACATTGCAGAGTATTATTAAACTGTCCTGACCCCCAGAGCCCAGGCCAGAGGGGCTAGACTGCAACAGCACGGACTGGACAGAGGAAGAAGCCACGACATCCAGATATACAGGATATCCAGAGATAGGTTTCACCATTAGGCCAGTGCTGAGGTTTTAACGGATGTGAAAAGGTGCATGCAAAAAAAAAGAGATAATACCATCAAACCTGAGTTTTTATTACCCCCTTTTTTCATTTTTCTTTTCATTAACAAGATGCACACACATTCACATACATACATACATATACACACACACACACACACACACACACATAAACAGCCGTCTGGTCTGGCCTGGCCAAGCACGTGTGGATTATGCCAGGCTGTGTCACATGGCCACCAGGACCACCAGATGGGCGTCTAAACGGTCCACATGTTGATCCCTAAATTAAATGATCCCTCAGTCCAATAATCCCACTCATCCAATCCAAAGATCCCTTCTCTCTCTCTCTCTCTCTGTCAGGCCAAGCTCCTCCCTGCACCTCAGAAATCCCTACGCTCCGGGGAATTCCAGCCCAACCAATCATGTGACCGGGGCTCCCATTCCCAGCTCCGAAACGAATAATATACTATTGGGATAGGGCTGATGAAGCCCAGTATTCCCACCAACCAATACACATACTGGGCAAACATACAGACAGAAAGACACACAGGCAGACAAACAGATACACACACTGATGCCACTATTACTCTACGCGCAGTAAACAAAGGCTTCAACTACAGGACACAGAAATGGACACTAGCGCGCACTAACTCAAATACACACACACACACACACACACACATACAGACTCACACACACAGACACAGAACTCTACACACATACAGAATCTGTTGTTTCAACTCTAAATCATGGTTAATCCAGCTGTATTGGGTATTTTGAATGAAATCAATAAAGTTTCAGTGAAATTAACTTTCCACTCATTTAAATAGAATGCTGTACTGAACAAAATCAACGTTTCATTGTGTTTCAGTGTGATTTAACAATATGTTGTTCTGGGAATGAATGCAGCACAGTAGACACAATTACACCATTTCACTTAAACTCAATACACATAATGAATAAATAACTAAGTACTAATTATAAGGGGCAATAATTATTTCTTGTTGATACATAATTGATTGCAATGATTAAATATATGAATGTTCTGCTTAATATTTTCACAGGTTACACTATTGACTTTTCCATTAGCTGAATGGTAGCTTTGGGAACCTTTACCTAACCATCAATTATGGAGCCTTTTAAAGACCTCAAACTCTGTTAGAAGAAAGTTGGTTGCAGTTAAATACAAACCAGTTTCATTAAAAGTTGCATTACTATCACCAATAATGTTGATAATCTTTTAGATACATGTTCTTACAGCTCGTTCATGGCCTGTAATCTACAGGGTTACCCTATATGTTTCTTAAAGACAAAACCTTTGTATAAAATGACATATGCACAAGACAAACAAGTTGTCTTTTTAGTTAATTAATTTGAAGCGACATCCTGTTCTGTCAACAAGTATCTTATATCTATCTGTCTGTCTGTCTGTCTGTCTGTCTGACTGTCTGTTTATCTATCAAGTACGTATTCCTAGACCAAGCAGCTAATATAAGTCTGTATAAGTCAGTTCATCCCAAACATTTCAAATCATGTTGTTTACCACAACATAGTACATGACAGAGACATGCAATTTGCCACAATGATAGATACTGGTGTACCGATGCATCACAACAAACATCACACCAATTGGCCTGATGGTGGCGCTATAATCAAAGGTCAAAATGTAAAACTGAAAAGTCCGACTGACACAAGATTTTGTACACATATACAGCTATCCTCAGTCTACATCTTTACCAATAAGACATATTGGATTTTCCATCATTTTGCTTTTTTATTTATTTTATTTATTTATTTTAATATCTTTTCCCTCTAGTACTCCCAGGTTGTCCACCTGATTCTCAGGAAACCTGCTTTGTGGCATCAAGGGACAAAAGTCTTTCATGGTGTGACTCTGCAAGTTGCTAGGCCAAATTATATGACCGCCACATCCAACTGAATTTTGGAAAAACGTTATGTAATTCGGCCACATGGTGGTACTATTGATAAAAAGCACATGATGGAGACATGAAATCTCCCACAGTGACACATACTGGTGTGCTAATAATGTGTCACACCAAATTTCACACAAGTTGGCCAAATGGTGGCGCTACAATCAAAGATAAAAATGTACAACTTTGAAAACATGAAAAACCATACGTTCGACTGCCATAACACTTTGTACACATATCCAGCTATCCATAGTCTACAACACTGGTTTTTGCCAGTAGATAATTGCATAAAGATAATGAATACAGTGCTCAGGTTAAAGCACATGTCCAGGCAACAATTGAGGGGTTTCCTGCAGCCAAACTGGTCGCAGCCTATTACGAATTTCATGCTTGTTTTTTTTAGTTGTAACAAAACAACTTGTTAATGTGTAGCCCACTGTCACACAGTCCTCATCATTTTATGACTCGTAGCCTATATATTCACTCAATACCATCTCAAGCCATTTCAACGTGATCTGTGACTGCTTTAGTTCAGTGAGTTGAGGGAGGGCATTATAATGTCAAAAGTGAATTACATTACATAAATTTGGATGTCCTTGCGCACGCACACGTACACTCCCATACACGAATACACACACACACTGCCTAAAATGTTGCCCTGCATGCTGCATTCACTAGGGATGTTAACGATTACTGGATGCTCGATTATTCGTCGTTAAGAATTTGATCGATCATGTGGAATTTGATCGATCTAACGTTGGTTAGTATAAAGATATTAATTATGAAAAACGTGTAGTGTCGTCTTGAATTGTATCAGCGTGAGAAAATGTTTTACTACGTTGCGGCAATGAGACATCTTACCTACCAGAGGGCGCAATTTCACTATTTTTTAGGAGACGGAGAAGACTCGCCTCACGCAGCCGTACTCTGAATTGTGATCACACAAGCAGCTGCTGTGCGTGGTTAGGAGCAGGTTAGACGGGAGCGGGAGAACACGGAAACTGGAGCGAGCGAAGTGAAGTCTGGTGTGGGACCATTTTGATTAAAAAAACAAAAAAAAACAAAAAACGACCATGCCCATTGTAAACACTGCGATGCCGTGTATAAGTACAACACAACAACGACTACAATGATTTACAGCTTGAGCAATGTACATCAGACCGTCTTGGCTAATTAACTGTCCCCTTAGTCTCAACCTACCGTCACCTCAGTATTAGCACGGAAGAGCTGCGATGGACAACGGGCAGAGAAAATTACCCAAGGAATCCGCAAATCGATTGAGCAGGATATGTTGCCCATAAGTACTGTTGATGGCAAAGGTTTTCGAGATCTGATTAATCTGATTGATTTAATCTGATTACGCTGGCCACAGCTGAATAGGTGTCTCTAACAATAGACTGCTGGAGCACCTTAACAGCAGAGAGCTACCTCACCATCACCTGCCACTACATCGGTGATGACTGGCAAATGAACTCGGCGGTCCTGCTCACTCAAAGCCTGCCGGGCCGGCATACAGCGGACCTTCTCACGGGGAGGCTGAAGGAAGCTCTGTAAAGCAGTGGGGACTTGGGAGGCTGAGTTATCGGATGTATCCACGACAACGCGGCCAACAGTCCCACCAAACCAGTCTCGGCTGGGTGAGTCACCGTTGCCTGCTTGGCTCACACTCTCCAGCTGGCCGTTAATGAGGGATCTGCACTATACCTATCGGGGTTTTTTTTTCTAAGATTAATCGATTGATTTACCGTTAACGTTGTTGATGGTCGAGTAAGGAAACTTCTTAAAATTTGCAACCCTAGCAGTCACCCCTCCACCAACTCACTGCTTATGACTCAGGCAGGAGAACAACATCATACACACATACATCTACAGTGCACACGAGTCTACCAGTAGGGTCAGTGAAGTGTTAGGTATGTTAAAAGAATTACACAGACACTCTTAACACACTCTTAAACAAATGCATGCATCATACAGACAGATGAGACAAAACACAGTAACAAACACAATAACATTAGGCTGATACTCACTGGTCATGCTGGTCCCGGGCACGAGACAATTGATTTCCGCTTTGCTTTCAATCTACTCCTCTTACCCCTCCCTCACCAGATGGTGTATAATCTATACAAGACATATTTTCCGCGGCAAAGTCTTAATCTACCGCATCTACTGGGGACCTCATAGAAATTGAGCGGAGGCGTCTGAAAACTGCATTAGCGGAGGGATCAGCATCAGATCAGATGGAGGAGGAATGAATCCGGAGTGGTGGTCTGGAGATCAGATGGTGGAGGAATGACTCGGGGTGGATGGGACGGGACTGAGAGCCAGACTGTGGAGACCAGACTAATGATGGATTAGAAAACCACAAGGCTTATGGGAGGAGGGTCAGTGCCTGGTGGCAATCTGACAAGTCACAGCCAAGCTTTCCGACTTGAATTAAGGAAGTATCACCACTTTGGACCTTGCTCATTGTCCCTTTTGCCATATTGTCGCAACTTGAGCTATGTATGCAGTCCTATATTTGTGTTTACAGTATATATAGCTCACAAATACACATATAGGCCTACAACTTTAAGTGTATGTGTTAGCTCCACAGTAATAAAGGTAAAGTAATAGATACTGAGATCTTACAGGCTAGACAATTATATCCTGTGACCTCTCTGTTTAATCTCAGTATCACTGACAATGGACTGTTGTTGTGTACCCCATTAATTAATTCACAGAACTTCATATTATGAACTTCACCTAGCAGTCCTTTCTGTCCCTCACGGGCCACTGTAAATAAGGAAGTAAGGAGCAGTTCTCTGGGGTCGCCACTGGTTGGCCAAGCTGCAACGCCGGAACGAATACAGCGACTGGGCTACAATACTCAGACAGTAGAGGGAAAATGCCAATGACATTATCATCACAGGTTGTTAACAGGGCCCCAGCAGTCCTCAGGGTGCAACACTGGTATGTTTTTCTGGATGTGAAGTGTCTATTTTCTAGAAATCAACCACCCTGGTTGGGGGGAATCCCTTGTTGAATTACCCTTCTGCTGTTCCTTTTTTTCTTCTCCCAATAAGGTTTTTGTGGAGTTTTCCTGTATCTTCTCCGAGGGTTTGAACGTCAGGGGGTGTTGTCGTTCCATTGTGACTGATTTAATTTCTGTGACCTATTAAAGCCACTGACTACTCATGTTTCCTGTCAGATATCTGTGGTTCATAGTGAGGATATTGGGGAGGAGGGTCAAGTTGGGTATTATAAGGGATGAGGGAGCCCCTAACCTAAATCTAGCCCCTAATGTTGGCCTGGGACTTACAGAGTTCAGACACCCCTTCTTGCTGATCCCTGATCACCAGGCTTACCAGGAGACAGAGATGATGAGCGCTAAGCTGGCTCGGTAAGTATCTCATGATGCATTTTCTTAATCATCATGATTATCGAACTGTTGTTGTTTGTCACTCATGTTTCCTCCTTTTTTTTGTTTTTCTGCATGTTTTCTATCTATCTAGCTATCATCTATCTATCTATCTATCTATCTATCTATCTACTGTATCTATCTGTCCATCCATTCATCCATCCATCTATCATTTTAGAGAGCCATTGTCTAGATTAGGGGTTCCCAAACATTTTCATGGCGGGACCCACTTGTAGACAGGACCTGTCTAAATGTTATTTTACTGGGGACCCACCTAGAATCAACCTCCATCGTGTCTGGGGTTCATTTGAACTCAAGAGCGCTAAATTATTTGTGAAAATGATGCGGCATTAGCTGTGCATTGTGTTCACTAATCCTCACACTGTGACTCGCCTGCCCCCCTGCTGGGAGTCATACTAGTCTGAGAACCACTGGTCTCGACTCCAGCCT
>OMKL01141201.1:0-12277 GCA_900302295.1 Parasudis fraserbrunneri | reverse complement strand
CTCTGTCAACGTAACCACGGCAACTCGTCTCTGCTCCGCCTCATTATGCCAGGGGCGGGGCCGCTGTGTCCGTCAGAACCCCGAAGGCTCCGCCTACCTCCACCTCCCGGCCCCTGCTGACGTGGCAGAGAAGGTCACAGATAAGGTAAAGGAGACACAAATTAGGAGGAATACCGCACACTCAATGTAGCTCCATGTAGGTCTTTAATCACCAACGTTTCAACAGTGAATTGTCTTCATCAGAGTATCAGACAGTTCACTGTCGAAACGTTGGTGATTAAAGAACTATATGGAGTTAATCTGAGCGTGCGGTATTCCTCCTAATTTGAATCTTGAGGCCAGTACCGGCACCTCATGAAGACTGTGGGGTGCGTTTACCTACTCTCTCACTGAAGGTGAAGGAGAGAACCATCGAATTTGAATTGATAGAACGGATATTCCGATTCGAGTCTGTATTTTCTGAACGGCCATTTGGCTGATATACACATACATGATGGCTGCCATGGAATCTTTGATAACGTCATGGAGATCGTCATGGAGATCGTCATGGAGTATTATGTGTTACCATGGCAAAGGCATCATTTGGATGAACATTCCAGTGGAAGTTGTTCCAACTTTCTGAGTCAACTGAGGCCTTGCACGGAATGTTTAGAATGTCCATTTGTCCTCCATGTTGGAAGAAACAATGGTTGCTATGTGCAAAACAACGGTAGCTATGTGTTGATAAATGAGAAATATATCAATGAAAATAATTTGGTGTCTTATCACCGGATCTTGTCAACAATATGCTTTTCCAATGTTTTACCACAGCACCGAAATTAGCCGTTTTCTTTCAAAAGTGGTTACCAACGGTTACAGGCAGCCATGTTGGAAGACAGAAAACTACACAAACATTCTGTGCAAGGCCTCTATTGCACTTGTCCATACATGAAACAGTACTCACCTCCATGACATCATCATCAAAATTCTATGGAAACCATCTGATCCTAGGTGTACTGAAGGAAATTACCATGGTAGGCTACACTAGGAAAGGCCCCTTCTATCTTACAGACAGAAACAGAAAATAAATAAAGTCAAATAAATCTTAGAATATAAGACTCCCACAGTCAGCGTTCACCCCTGTTGTGTCTGCTGTCTGTCGACGTTTCTGTATTGCGGTATGGAGGTTCTCGACAGAGACTGCTGAAATGTTGACAGACAATAAAAACACAGAAGAGTAGCACAGTGTGCACATCTAACTTTATTAAAGGAGGCTTCTGGGAGCTGTAATCCAGTGGGTGGATATTCCATCGCCTCAGACAGGCAATAAACACACAGCAGAGGTGAACATTAACTGTGGGGGTTTTTGTTTGTCTATTCAAAATACATTTCTGGGGATCTTATTTTTATAAGCAGCATTGAATTATTAGTTTTTTTTAAAGAAAGATTCAAAGAAGAGAAAACTAGGATGTTAACATTATATAGAATTTATAAAAAAACATAACTTGAGTCACAAATTGATCAAAATACATTTCAATCCAATATCTTACTCAAATAAGCACAGAAAAATGGTAAAACCTTTTTTATATTACCATCAAATAATTGGATGGTTTCTGTGAAAACGTATTAAAAGATATCTTTTTCCTCAGGTGGAGCCCACCAAGGCCACTGACCAACTAGCCCCAGATTACCTAGAGATCTGGAAGAGAGACTTCCAGTGCCAGCTGTTTGAAGCTTCAGACGGGGCTATCGACGACCGGCAGTCCCTGAAGGACGGCGCCTCCGATGGGGGAGGAGGAGTAGGAAAGGCTGGGGACGTGACGGGGCCTATAGCAGGGCGTACAGCGGGACCTGTGGCAAGTTCTACAAGTGCCTCTGGGACTCAGCTGGAGGACGGGGGCGCGGCGGGCGCGGGAAGCCCTACGCCTACATTTCAAGTACCGCCAGACCGCGGTACAAAACCACTGAGTGCCCAGACGCTGACTGTTTTTATCTTACTGCTGGCAAGTGCCCTATGCCTGGACCCTTAAAGACACAATCGTGTACGATTTTTTCCACATCGTCTGGAATGAGGACTGTGCAGACTCAACCACGTAGAATTATGTGAAATATGCATGTGATTTAGCAGTTTAGTCTACACGGTCCTCGTGCCATTGGGCTGAGGTTGAGTTAGTGGAAGGGAACTTTGAGGCAGAGAGCCCTGGGCCTTTTACGTCAAGTACCCGAAGACACTGGAACAAACTCACTCAGTGCCCCTCATACCGACTATTTTGTTGTTACCGCTGGCCAGTAGCCTACGCAGCACCCAGAGATTGTGTGGTGATCAGGATCTCTGCCGCTGGAACGATATCTGCTCTAGCTGGCCGCAAATGAAGGGGCCTCTTTCCTGTATTTCCCTGGTGGGTAATATTCTCAGCCTTGTACAACCCACTCTTGACTAATTTGGTTGAAGTGCTGCATCAAAACAATGATTTGAATATTATGTGGGTATACCCGTATTACTTTTTTATGGTATAATTTTTTTTCTCAATGGAGTTGCCCGTGACTTACATTTTGTAATTTATGCTGGTTTATGTTTATGTTAGCTTTCTTCTCAGTCTTAAATGAGTTGTGTGCCTGCTAGCATGATAGGTGGCTGTGCTACAAACCGAGCTAACGCAAAAGCATGCTCCTGATTTAGCAGAAGCGTTTCCACTGTACATCTACTAGCTAGAGAACCTGGCTCTTATAGTTGTAATATTTAAGAACGTTTGGAATTAAGACAATGTAGACTCAATCGCGTTTAGATAAGTGGAATAAGCACGTGATGTAATGTTTGAATTCTCATTGCCGGCCGACAGAGTGAGAACTGTGTAGACTATGTGCTTAAATGGCATGCTTATTCCACGCAACTGCGTGTGGTTGAGTCTTTTTTTTAATGTATTTATTTATTTTTTAACAGCCTATTGGTTGAGTCTACGCGGTCCTCATTCCAAGCGCTAAAAAAATCATACAGAATGCACCTTTAAACTTTGTTTCTTTGAACTACAGAAAGCCTGTGTGGACGATATGGAACACAATACAGTGCTTCAGTCTTGGTCATGACTTGAACACGACGTCGACTCTCCATCTTATACTTGACTAGTATTTGATAAGAGCTGACCGGTTTTGGTTTTGTCTTCAGTCAGGGTCATGGACATCTTGACTGTAGCTGTTGCCCGTTGACAGCAAAGGACTTAGAGGAGTTTGAACATTCAGTGACCCAACATGAACTCCAATGCTGAAGCTCACTGGCACCCTCTGCCTGCTCCTTATTAAATTGTGGACAAATAAACACTGGTCACACCGGTGTATAAACGTATGTGTGCGTGTAAAGAAGAAATTATTATTATTTTTTGGATGAAAATGTTGTCTGCCGCAAATTATCTGTTGTGAATGCAGTCTCTGTTCAATCAAGAAACGCTCTCAGGAAATGCATGCTCATATCTGTGGTTAGCCTTTCAGTTTATTGTTGACAGTTGGTTGTAGGCTACTTCCCTTACGAAAAGAAATGTCACGGTAGCGTGATGGTAATTTCAGTTTTATCTTGGTTCCGGCCATTGTATAAATAATTTACCACGGCACTGCCAAGGTAAAAGTTTTGTATTACCATGGTGCCACTTCTGTACTTAAATAATACCATGGTATAATCCAATTTAAACCATGATACCGTTGGTAATATCATGGTATTTACATGATTATTTGGTCACTACCATCATCATAGTGACCAAAACATGATGGAAATACCATGATACTTTTTTTGGAAATACCATGATACTTTTTCGTGAGGGTTCATTTAGCGACAGAAGTTTTGTTTTAACACAGATTCTCATATTTCTCCTACCACTACCTGGGATACTTCACGTTAAAGGGGACATATTATGCATCTTTCCAACAATTTCATACGACTTCCTTGAATCTGTGGTACATGTTTACGTTTTTTTTTTGCAGAGAAGCTAGTCTAAATCTAATTTTAGTTATTTATTTTCCAACACCGCTTTCTTCCCATGTATTGAAGGCACTGTTTTTGGTGGGTATTTTGAATTCATTATTTCCTTCCCTGCCTGGCTACCCCAAACCACGAGGCGCTTTTACAAACAGTGTTGCTGGCACCAAAAAGCTTAGCTAATTGATTAACCAATGCTAATTCACTGCTTGTGTCCACCTTGTGACATCACAAAGGGCAATCATTCTGAACAGCTTGTTTAGGCTGGTCAATCTGAAGACTTGAAATCCTGGCCAAACAGCTAGGAGTACCATGTGCCATTTTCCCCCAGCATCTAAATTTCCATTACACCATCCAAATCCATACAAAGATGAGGCAAAACCCATTTTCCATTATATGTCCCCTTTAAAAAAACAAAACAAAACGCAGTAAAAAAAAAAAAACAAAAAAAAAAAGGTGAGAAAACTCCACATTTGCAGCTGATGTAAATTTATTTGTTATTTTTCATTAAAATATACACTCAAGACGAACGGTAGCTAAATCATTTGTCTGTTTTTAGTTACAGAAAGAGATCATATTTACACATGTGCCTCTGATTGTACAACAGAATATTAATCATATATCAACAATATATATCTCCCACGGGCGTGCCTCCTCACCACCCAAACCTTCCTCAAAAGCCCCAAAGTCGGGTCACCTCCTCATCTCTAGAAACTTGCCCCGCGTGGATCTCTCGTGGGAGTTCTGTCTAGACCGGCGTTTCTTGGACTACGGGTAAAGAACCCAAATGGGTCGCGCCCGGGGGCCCCCGTTTCTGGTGGTTCTCTCCACACGACAAGAGCACACAAGTAGGTTTTAACGGGCCTGGATCTTGAGCTAAGACTAAATGACTCCACGTGGTTCTCAGGGGAAGAGGACATTTTAGAACAGTTACGGATTCTGAGGCCTTAACCTTTAGTGTCGGTCGATACAGAGGATCGATCCGATCCGTCACTTTTACTGAACGCTACAGACTTGGGACTGTCAGTTAAGGGTTAATGGACCAAAATGAAGCAAGCTTTGCTTTCGTTTCCGAGATGTTACACGTGGCTCTTCGTATCGTAGCTTTAGTTTTATCCTGTAATGCAGAAGATCTTACCGCACAGTGAAACAGGATGCGATGGGAAGAGTCAAGGTGGTGAGAATACACACAAAGTCAATGAAAGGAGGTGATCGGAACACGTCTATGAGGACCGGGGCTCATTAGAACATACTAGCACTTTGCTTTTGTCACGTGTGGATCAACACGAGACAACGGACCCGGGAGCTATTTTGGGTTCTGACCCATAACACCGCCTTAAAAGGAATACTCCACCAAGAAAAAAGAAAGCAGATATATTATGCCCATAATATCACACATATCCCAAACCTACAAAATGTTTTGTGCAAATTCAATTGGTTTGGGAGTTACTGAGTTTAAGAGTTGGAATGTGTGATGTCATTACGATATCACATATTTCAGTAAGTATTAAATACAGCTCAGTAAAATGATGAAAATGGAAAAAAATAAAGAAAATCACGGCCATTGTATATGTCCTTCCAGTAACTGTTAATCACTCAGTGGTTTTCATCATTTCACTGAGCTGCATTCAACACTTCCTGGAATAAGTGACATCACACATTCCCACTCTTAAACTCAAATAACTCTCAAACCAAATTAATTTGTATAAGAAAAGTTTATCGTTTTGGGGAGATATGTGAAGGTATGGGCATAATAAATTTGCTTTATTTATTTATTTTTTGGTTGAGCGTTCCTTTAAAGTAAACGAAAAGCGGAGGTGTGGGCCTTTAGGGCTGCTTGTATGAACCTCAAAATAGGAGTTTGATGGTTTTCAACCCAGTAACAGTAACAGTCTTTTTGACTTGTGAGTTCCAAATCACTCTTGTCTTGATACAAAGCCGTACTTTCCCCCCCCTATAATCTTTCACCATTACTGAAAAATGTAGTTATTTGCTGCCGATTCACCACTGCCATGGGCGTCCAGTGTATCTGAAAGTGTTTTAAACACCACAAAAACCCATGAAAGTTACCACATCTGACTAAAATGCATTGCTAACCTCTCACATGTGTGCCACTTGCTTTCTTTAAAGTGCTGCCATCGTGATATTGTACTTAAAACACAATAGAGCGACTTTTCAGGATGTTAGCATGGCATTTTAGTCGAATGTGGTGACTTTCATGGGTTCGTGTGGTGTTTAAAGCATTTTCAGATACACTGGAAGCCTATGGCAGTGGTGAATCGGCTGAAAATAACTACCACGTTTTTCAGTAATGGTAAAGGATAACGGGGAAAAAAAGTACGACTTCATTTTTGGATGACTTAGAACCCAAATGTTAAAAAACACCGGTATGATCCTTTGCTATCACAACAGCAACAGAACTCATGCCAAAAAAGAAAAAAAAATAGCCCAGAAATCATTACAGTCCTAACAGGTACACATACTGTACGAGTATAGTACTAAGATCTACAAGTACTAAAACGTGGTACAAAGCTGTCCACCAGTGTAACGACCAAAGTACCGCGGTCTCACCCATTAAACGGACTGCTCCATGAGAGCGAATGGCTTTCAGTTGGTATGTAAAACGGCCAAGCTACGCCTGCAGCCAATCGAGCGTCTTCCTTTTCGCCACCGGGCATCCTCCCCGGAACCAACGCCGGCCTTCGAGTCGAGTCGATCCAGCTCGCGCCGTCCGTTTCGCGTCCGAAAGGCGGCGTCCCCGGGGAGCGTCGAGTGTCAAAGTTCGCTTAGGTTACTTTTCTTTTCCCCCGACGGCCGACGCGCGTTCCTCCCGTCTTTGCCGTCGTAGGAACAGTCACTCATGCTCTGTCTTCCTCGTGGCTGTTTAGAACGTGTGCGGGCCGAGCGTCATGCAACCGCCGGACACAAACCGCCGCGTACCGGCGGCTGTGAGAGTTCTTTTGGTAAACACATTTTCATTATAGCAGGACTCGGGGGGCTTAATTCTGCTTCGATTCAGTCAAATCAGGATCCGACGTAATCACTTCCATTTTAATTTCACTAGCATTTATCATTCATGAAGGACAATTATTTTTGAATGATTCATAAAAAGGTGATTAAATAACAACATCGATACTTTAAATAATTAACGTTATGTTAAGTCAGTGACTAGACTGAGTCGGAAGTGGCGAACTGGACCCGATCCTGTCGATGATGCCGTCACCGGTCCGTCTTCGTAGAGTTAACACCCGAAAACAGCTTCAGGACCGGGCGACGTATATTTGTGATGGATTCGAATATTTGAAAACGTAACGTGCCCTTGGTTTAGTCTGCCTCACGGACACCGACTTCGCCGCCGTTATTTCCGTTTTTGTTTTTTCATCGTCGTTGGGTGTTTAAGTGGCTGCGAGGCCATCATTAAGCTCATTAAAATTGTTAAGCTTTTCAAATATTTAAATCCGTTACAAACAGGCTACATATCCCAGATATGTTCTCTGCTCAGGTCTGAGCACTTAAATGGGCACTGCGCAGAAAAACTATGCAGATTTATTTTGCACATCATCTCGCACATATCCCAAAAACTCTAAACAGTTTTGCACACATTCGTTTAGTTTGACAGTTGCTGAGAGTTGAATATGTCCTCCTGTGATGTCACGTTGTGTTAATTACAGCTCGATTAAATGATGGAGATGAAAAAATAGCAATCCCTATTGCAATCATTATCGCTATTTTTTGTCCATTTCCATCATTTTAATTGAGCTCTAATTAACACAACATAGGGATTCAGTGTCGTCCTATGACATCACTTGAGGACATATTCAAACTCATTACCCCCCAGTTGCCAAACTAATCAAATGTGTGAAAAACGGTTTAGAGCGCGGGACGAAATTACATATTGTTTTTCGGTGAAGTGCCCCTTTAATAAATACAGTGCAAATGATATTTTTTTTTAAACCTACGTGATCCAGACATGTTTCTCCTCGTTTAGCCTGCAACATAAAAGACAAGATCTAGACCACATAGGGATGAACAAAAATCAAGATTTTTCTGTTGCTCTGTAAATGCAGCCAAAAAAAGTTAAAAAAATCAGATCTTCTGTTCCTGTGTTCAGTCCAACCACAGTCTTCTGAACAGCTCTTCACAGGCCTCTCCATAGAAAGAGAAAGATCGCCCCCGTGTGGGCGGCAGAGGTTAGTGCAATCTGAACCAAGCGGGCTGGACGGAGAATAGCACACGTCATTATCAGTCTCCTTTTAGTCTGTAAGGGGTATAAGAAGCACATTTAGCCAAGAGTCTCCCAGGATCTTGGTGTGTGTGTGTGTGTGTGTGTGTGTGTGTGTGTGTAGGGCACTTAACAAGTGCCCGCAAACATTTGAATTTGAGGGGATCTTGCCGTAAGAAACTCTGAAGGTTCAATTGACAGATCAAGGACCCCTTATTTGACAGCAAGGACACGAATATGGCCAACTTCAAATGTTACTGGTTGGCTTGGGGAGGGGGGCGGGATCACGAGAGTTAATCATCCAATAGCATGATCAGTAGGGGTCGAGGGTCAGCAGCGAAGCATCTCGGAGTGCAGAACGTTCAAGGTGTGGTAGGTATCATGTATCTGGTTGCCAGGAGAGCTTTAGAGGGGTGGGGTTACTTGCAAAAGACCTCCAGGAGCGTGTTTAATCTTTGCAGCCACTCCCTCGCAAGAGGTAAGGTTGCAGAGTTTCTCCAGGGCGTTCAGGGTGCGCTTGATGTGGGAACTTTGCAGCCATGATGGTAGACGAGCACCGGAGGGAGGGGGGGTGGAGTTACTTGCAGATGGCCTCCAGTGCATCCAGGGTGCGTTTGATGTCGCGAATCTGCGCGGCCAGGGTGTGTATGGGCTGCATGGAGCGGTCCAGCTCCTCACAGCGCGCCATCAGCGTGTACATTCCCTGAAAACACACAAATATAAGGGGAGTGGTGACAAGGGGTTGAGGAACAAAGAGTCTATTTGTTTATTTATTAATTTTAGAATAGTTGCGTTTTTGAACTGCATCGTCTCTAGACCAATGGTTCTCCAACTTTTTCATGTCAAGGCCCCCCAAAAATGTATACGAAATAGGCCACGGACCCCAATTTGATGGGGTTTTGTACCAGGGACCCTCATCTGAGAAGCTATTTATTGTTAGATATGATTTAGTCCTGCCTATACTGTGGGTATAGGGAGATAACAGAGGAGAGAGTGAAACCTCTCAAAGGACCAGAATAGTCACTTGTATACATTCTCTCATCGTGGGCCAAACCTCAGTGAATAGAATATTAGTGAAATTAAAACTATTCCCCATTTTGCCGGGGGCCCCCTGGAACCCCTGGACCCCCTGTTCTGCTCCAGACAATGTAGACCGTTTCTATATCTCTCTCTGCCTCTTCCATTCTTGTGGGGACATTTGGATTCGATGGACACGCGCATGTCTCACCTTTATGCTCATGTCCACGGATTCTCCCAAACTGTCCACAGAGTCTCTGTAGGTCTGGATGTAGCCCACGCTCAATGCCGTCATCTGGGGACAAAAACAGAGAAAAGGATATATATCTGTGCATGCGCGTGTCAGTTAATGGATGTAGCCCACGCCGAGGGACTGTCATCTGGATACACGAAAAACAACAGCGAAGGTAGCAGAAAGAGAGAGAGAGAAAGAGAGAGAGAAAGAGAGAAAGAGAAAGAGAGAGAGAGAGGCAGACGCTCTTGTCATCTAAATTCACACACAGAAACGGAATAGAACAGTGAACAGAACTAAGTGTGTGTGTGTGTGTGTGTCCGGATGTAGCTGACACTGTCATCTAAATATACACACAGAAACAAGGTATAGAGCTCTGTGTGTGTGTGTGTGTGTCTGTACGTGCACGTGTTCACAACCCACATTCTGGATGGTTCCGTTGAGGCTGCGCATCATCATCTCCATGCTGTGTGCCACTTCCTGGGTGTGTCTCTGGAGGTCCAATAGGACGGCAGGGTCGATGGGCGGGATGTCTGCCGGTCGCCGTGACAACCCCCGGCTCCTGTGGATGGGGCCCGAACAGTCCGCTGGATTGGTGACAAGATGGAGAGAGAGAGAGAGAAACAGACACAGAAACACACGGTTAGAATAAAGATTTACCAGGGGTAGTTCAAAAGTTTAAAATTGTATCTTCTAAGATTAAAAATCGATTCAAAAATTCCAAGTTTACTTTTTAGTTTTCAGTTTTGTGATATGGTTTCAACTTTTTCATGACCATAGACCGATAAATGCTGCAGATTGCCAAGATCAGCCAAGCAGAGAGACTCACACACAATATACAAGCTTTGTAACACAAAGGTCAATGGCAATCTAGAATCTAAGATAATCATGATGAATCGAGAATCGATTTCCAAACGAATTGTGACTCCAGGAATCAAAATCACATTGGATCGTGAGATTCCAAAAGATTCCCACACTTAAGATTTACATACAGTCTTTCTGCCCTTTCTGTCTGTTGAAAACTAAGCTCATACCCTACTTTTATTGTGGAGTATACAGTGATATCAGGGATGAACTCTTCGCACAACTTTACCCTCAAAATCCTAATTGTATTGATCATGATGAAATTGATAGTGTGAAAATTTATCTGAAAAGCCTTCCACCTCATTATCCACTGCAGATGCTTTTTTTTGTTTCAATATCTGTATATTCCTTTTGTGTAAATGATACAGTTGTGATATTGTGTAAATTGTCATCTATTATTTGTCTTTTAAATGTATATAGTGTCTCAAAACTCATAAGTCATCTGCAAAGTTTTCTATCTGATCTTTTGTCAGTACTGATGTTATTTTTAACTTTGTTGAGTGACACTTTAATAAACGTTTCTTCCTCTACACACATGCTTGGAACCAAAATAGAGACATACACACAGTTAGACAAGGATGCATTTCATACACACACACACACAGAGAGAGAGAGAGAGAGAGAGAGAGAGAGAGAGAGAGAGAGAGAACAGAGAGAGCGAGAGAGAGAGAACAGAGAGAGAGAGAGAGAGAACAGAGAGAGAACAGAGAGAGAGAACAGAGAGAGAGAACAGAGAGAGAGAGGATTCTTCCTGGCAAGTTGCAGGGCTTGTCCTATCGGGGTCTCTGGTTTGAACTCAGACTTTCAGACTCGTCTGTCTCTCCTAATCTAATCTAATCTAATCTAATCTACCAGGAGCCAGCAGGACGGAGCCAGGACAGGAGCATTATAGACACTTTACAGTTTCAAAACACATCCAGCTTTCTCATTGATGCTGGGCAAGGAAACTGTAGACTTTCAGTTTATTTTAAAGTTTACTTAACCGAACTGTAACCTTAACCACTGACCAAAAAATGCATTTTTATATTTATAAATTAGCTTTTTCCAAATTGGGGACTGTGCTTTTGTCTCCAGTGGCGGACATTCATAAAGCTGCCGGGACGTCATTTAGATTTTCCGAGGCGTCCGCGATGCAACACGCACACAACGCTCTTCTTCTGTGGTCACAGGCTGCCAGCCGTAACGCGGATGCCTTCTAGCAGCTACCCTCCCGTCTGTGACAGAACCACCCCACTGCCCTGGCGTATTGCATTGATTGAGCGTTGACCCTTCATATTCGAGCGAGAAACCGATGGAAACGTAGCATTCTTGTATCGAGCAGGTAAAAGCCGCCGACGAAGAAAATGCAAGGAATGTAAAGGACTGCCACATCGCCGGGATGTTGCTAGCTACGGTTAGCTGGTTGCCGATGCCGTACTGACGCCAGTGTTGCCAAAGGCAGGTAATGGCTAGAAGGCATGCACATTACAGCAGGCTGCCTCTGACTGCAGAAGAAGAACACTCTGGGTCGGGTTGGGTTGTGAACTCTTGGAGAAACCTAAATGATGTCGCGGCAGCTTTACGAATGTCTGCCTTTGGACAAGCCATCCCCAGTCAACTGGTCTTTAGTCTTAGAGCTGCAATAACCATTTTCTGGTCACTAGAGGGCAGAAAGTCGGCACTGTAACCAAGTTTTTCCCAAATCGAAAGCCTTGTCACGTATAAACATAAAGCTGCGTAACTGGCACAATCTTGTAACTAAGAGATTCGCTGAAAAAAATAATTGTTTTTGTGCATGGATTACAAGATTTCAACTACAATACATACAACTTTCTCTTGGGCATTTCCTGGTTGTTAAACAAGGTAGGTAAATACTTCACCTACAAACATAATACTGTTCAGACAGCACAATATTGATGTAATTAAGAGAGGAAGAAAAATGTTTTAAATGCATAGATCTATAAAATAAGTGGAGCTAAAGCATGGGCCGGGTTTTGTCAACAAAGAAAATAAATTATAG
>OMKL01141181.1:0-17837 GCA_900302295.1 Parasudis fraserbrunneri | reverse complement strand
TCCCTTCCACATGACCATCCATCAAGTCTCTCTGCAGCCCCTCAGATCTCACCACATGGCCAAAAAACCTTCGTTTTCTGGTCTTGACAAGATCCTCGAGTCTGCGCGCTCTCCTTGTTCTCCTTAGTACTTCCTCGTTTGAAACATGTTGGAACCAGGACACCCGTAAGATCTTCCTTAGTCCCCACATTTCAAACGCTTCAATTCTTCCTTCCTAAGGGTCCACGTCTCGCACGAATATAAGGCAACCGGCCATATGACCGACTCCAGAATTCTTATTTTCAGTCCCAGCGTGATATTGTCGTCTTTCCAGATTGAGTCAAACTCTGCGAACTTTGATTTCGCGATTCCAATCCTTGTTTTGGTGTTCTCCTCTGTCCCCCGGACTTTGACACTACACCACCAAAGTAAACGAACCTATCCACACATTCGATTTGTTTATCGTTTATCTTAATGGTGCATCTTTCTGCTGTCTTTGATATTACCGTTTGTGTCTTTGATAACACAGAGAACTGATGAATGTCATTCAGGAGATTGATGAGACAGAGAACTGATGAATGTCATTCAGGAGATTGATAAGACAGAGAACTGATGAATATCATTCAGGAGATTGATAAGACAGAGAACTGATGAATGTCATTCAGGAGATTGATAAGACAGAGAACTGATGAATATCATTCAGGAGATTGATAACAGAAAACTGATGAATGCCATTCAGGCATACATAAAATCATGCTATGAACATTACAGTCCATGCAGGCAACTAGGAGAGCTACCGCAGCTTTAACCTGTAGGCCGACATTGTTGTTTTGTCAAGTGACAGGTACATGCTTGCTGCCACTGACTGACAGATCCATTTAAGCAGTGTTCTCGACTTCTGCCGTTACGTTTTAAGCGGTGCACTGGCGCATGCAAATGGGGCACTCTGTGACAGGAAGGTCTCTTCCCAGTGATGGCAACACATCAGCTTTCTGACTCTTAAACTTCAAACTAATCGTCAGTGCATGATCACATTATGAAGAATTCTTTGTCAGCCATTTTAAGGCATACATGCAAAAGTATCAATTCAGGAATGTACATTCGAGTAGGAATGACCTTTATATCAATTTGAGTTCTGTGCTGAAATTTCGACAAGGCCATTATGTTGCGAGACAATCCCAGCTGTGAACAGCGCAATGATTTGCAAGTAGGATTGCGGAATCACTGGACTGCCATGACTCTTCTAAATCCATTATCTATTGGCGTGACACTCCCTTTTTTTTGTATTGTACTTTTGTCTTTACTCTTGTAAATGTTTGATCTTCATGGACGACTTCACTGGGGTTTGTTTTTTTTAACCCAGACCCTTGTTTAAACATTGTCTGGCATGATGTTGACTAGTGCAGGCCAAAACTTCCCATATCATGTCAGTACTAAAAATCTAGCACTGGGATGCATCCTCTCACCAGGCTCCAATCCAGTCCAATGGGTTCAAGTGTTTTGGCCTTCAAAAACCGTGATACACGTCCCTTTCTAAAATGGGAGGTTCACAGTATAATCAGACGCGTCTGCATATGTTCTACTGAAGAAATGGTTGCAAACCGTACATCGTATCAAATGCTATGAAGAGATTCGTAGGCCTCGTGCTATCTAGGTTGCCCAGTTATGTGTGTAACTGCCTTATAAAACTTGCGATAACGTTTGATACGATATGTCCAATCCCAGAGTCCTGCTTAAAACTATTCGTATAAAGTCCGTATTTCCTATGTCTGACATTATTTGATGCTGAATGAGTCAATTTCAACCAGTCGTGGCTATAGTTTTGTCCACGTCATGGCTATTTCCTCTGAGTCCTCTGGACTCTTTCCAGGGAATGGAGCCAACATACTGAACGCATCCACAAATGATTATAATGCGAGGAGATGCGCCAGCATAACAGAACTCAATGGAGATCGATGTAATGCCACAGGGTTACGCCAGCATAGCAAAGACGGTGGACTGCGCTAATCAAACAGAGCCCAAACAAAGTGTCCGTGTGTGAGAGTTGAGATCTTAACTGTAAAAAACTGACAGTTTAGCTCCTAAACTACAGCATGATACTCACTCAAACTGTCATACATTATGGAGAAGATGTTTTGTAATTTAGGAACAAGAGATGGAGAAGAAGAAATGAAGAGCGAAGATGACCAAAATGGATTTAGAATTTCTGTTGTTGAGGTGAAACTGCCAGATTGGATCCCTTTTTTATTTTTTTTTATTTTTTTTTTGGACCTGACTTAACACTCCTTCCCCACTCTTATCCATTGATTCATTGCACAATTACCTTGACAATGAACGTGATTTAATCCATTGCATTCCAATGGCATTACAGCTAATGCGAACAACTTGGACTCTTTGACATATCCCATCTTGAACAGATTTCTAGTTTCGGGATAAGTTCTTTGCCTTTGTTCACATGATCTTTTCTCTGGACTTAGTGCATATGCTTGTGTCGCTTAGTTTATTTCCACAGATAATCAAAATGCACAGCAGGAATATACAAAGCAGCTCAAAAGACAAGTCAGGATTCACATGTCAAAGTCCCAAACGTACGTTCCAATGTTGTCCTCGTGTGCTTCTGAACACATGCGCGGTGAGGACCGTCAGCTAAAACAGCGCTTGTATCAAGAGCAGTGGTTTGCTTTGTTTGTGTGCAAAGACACAACCAGGATAATAATGAATTCACGGATGCTGCCTTCTTGTGTTTGCAGCTCTTGATTCCAAAAATCCTGGGCGTGGAGGTCCCCCAGGACAAGATGGACGCGGCCGTGGAAGACTTGAATGGCTCTCTCCAACTCATCGAAGACAAATTCCTCCAGGACCGACCCTTTATCGCGGGAGAACAGATCTCATTGGCTGACCTGGTTGCCATTGTGGAGATCATGCAGGTGAGCAGAGGGAGGAATCATGTGATTCGTGGTGTGTTTTGAAAAATCTTTGAAATTGAGATCACTAATGTTTCTTTTCAGTTAGGATTCGCAAAAAAAAGCATTCGTTTTGGGGTAAAGCTTAGTGGGAGTTAATTCCTATGTATTGAAGATAAAAGATGAGAAACATTACAATCCTTGGGCAGTAACTGAGTAGTTGTCAACGGTAGCCCACAACACGGCAATGGTTGGCAATTACAGATATTAAAGATCCCCTCCACTCAAAATTGTGTGTCTTTTCATGGTTAACTCTTCTTAGAGGCATGACTTTGACGACACAGATTGTTATTTGTGCAGAACTTGTCACCAGAGCACCTTTTTCCGCATTCATCCCCTGGAGAGGGAGAGCTTCTCTGTGCTTCCCTGAAATCTGAGTTGCAGGTGTGATGTCACTGATAGGTCGAACCTATCACGGTCCAATATGTGGTAATTCGACACCTTTAGCTTCAGCATACACAAACAGACTCGAGCAGACTCGCTGGCTTTCTCTGCCTTCGGGGAGCATGCATCGTTCGTGGCTTTTTTTTTTCGGCGCTTACTTTCGCTACTGAGCTGCTCACCAAGTATCTACTCACTGAGAAAAACGTCTGCAGCTTATAGCAGAGTAGAGCACAGTTCTTTTTCACTCTCTGACACCATGTATGATGAAGGAGACGGGACGCCATGGATTGAACAATTTACGGAGTTACCCGGAATTATGCAATTACACTGCATTATGGGTACTGTAGTCTCTACCGCTACACTGCACACCTGACAGCAGCCCTAGAATAGATCCTTGCACTCTTGATGAGGGTAAAGATGTAGAGATCCTACAAAGCCATTTTCAGTAGTTTATTGAACAATTTGGTGGAGGAAAAAAAACATATTTATACAAATTGTTCTTCAATGTAGAAGGGTTTAGAAATACAGCTGGAGGGGATCTTTAACAGTACATAGAGAGTTTGAATCATATTATTGGACAGAAATGTGTATGCGTGAGTCAACCCCCCTTTTTCAGCAGTTCCTAAGAGGGTGCACCAATAAACACTACCGTGCCACGTAATCACGAACTCTCACCGTGTTTGCATGGCAGCCTGTAGGCTCCGGCATGGACGTGTTCGCGGGGAGACCCAAACTGAGCGCCTGGAGAGACCGGGTCCAGGCAGCCGTCGGAAAGGAACTGTTCGACGAGGCCCACCGGGGCATCATGGCCGCCCAGGAGATGGTGAGAGTCATGGACGGCAGCAAGTTGCAGTTCTTCAAGCCGAAGATCTTGAGGTTTTTCCTGTGAGAGGGAACTCGTGTTATCGCAATGTCTTTAATGAGATACGTCACCGATTCAGGGTGGCTAGCTTAACTAACGCGAATAACATCTGCCATGTTATTACTGAATCCATTGTATTATGTATGGGGTTTCAAGGCCATGTTAAATTTGTATGAATCCTTATGTAAGAAGTCCTGTAAGAAAAATCTGTTTTTCACTCATTTGTTTCACACTGGTGGATGGGATGAGTCCGGGCCAAGAAGACAGAAGACCTTTGATGCAATATGGCCTTGTTACATAATGTAGTTGTGCACTCTAGGGACATGAGAAATGTGAGGAAACCACTCCTCTTGCATGCAAGATTGGCTGAGTGTTAAAACTGCAGGCCATGGGAATGTGTCCAGAAACTATGCTTGCTGTGTGCAGAGCAGTGAAATCAATGCTAGGAATTTCCTTATCTAATGGGTGCAGAAAAATCAACGTTTCCTGTATAATCACCTATGTTATCATACCTGTTGTGGCTTAATAAAGAAAAAAATATTTTGTCTTTGCACATATTCTTCCATATCTACTTTTCAGTACAGTGATCATTCAACAAAGATCAATGAGAACTCTTTCAAACTGAAAAATTTTTTAATCAAGTAAGTTGTTTGGTTCTCCGGAGGGAAAGATAAGCCTATATAGACAGTGCACAGTAGTTTAGTAGGACGTGTTATGTAGTTTTAATCAGATACCCTGTTAGCAACCAGTAACATTAAGTTTATACTTTTCTTCATATATGTTGATGGGGGTTAGTCATGCATGGATTACCGACCGGGCATACCAAACATATGCCGCAGGGCCTTTTTTTATTTTTAAAATTTTTTTATTGTCAGTCCCCTGACAGAAAGGGGAGGCCCATAGTACATTCTTGCCCAGGGGCCCTCTAGTGGCATAGTCTAGCCACGGGGCACGTTTAATGGTTAACCTGTACTCACTGGCAGCAAAATGTGCACGTGATGAAGTTCGATCAAGGTCTTTCATCTTTTTGTGTGGAGAGGCCAGTCCACTTCCTTTAATACTGTACTGGAGACGAGAAAGCTTTTTTTAAGTATTAACTTAATTTTGTTTTTTAGCCAAGTTCCATATTCACAAATGTAAATTTACAAACAAAGCCTTTTTTTAAGGAAATTGGACATTTTATCCTTACAATTTCTTTATTTAATAACAAAAAGGCCATCACCACTTTTAATATTTGTCAATTATATAAGGTTTTTATGTAATTTTGATCACTATAAAATGCATCACCTAGTGTCGTTTTTATTTTTTCTCTCTTTCGGACTTAACGTTCATCAGTGTCATCTGCTTTGTGTTTATTGTAGTTGTCTCTTATACACATTTACAGCTTTTTTCTTTGATGTTGTTTGAATGTATCACATTATATTTGTGAACGTTTGTTAATAAGTAAATAACCATACGTTTCTACCCATATTGCCCCACAGAAGTAAAGTGAAAGCAAGCAATCTTAGAAGTTGCTACCGAGGTTTGTATAGCCTAGTCAGAATCTGCTGACCCATGTATGTATAATTCAAGGTTTCGATACGCCTATTATATCAGTTTTATGTCGCCAATTGCGGAAGAAGCCTGGGTTTTCCATGGTCACTGGATATAGATATAGTCAGGTTAACCTTGACCGCTGGTTAATTTGTGTAGGACACTCGTGACAGTAAACGCTCGTCGGTGTTCGATTTGTGGTTCCTTTATTTCAGGTGACTGTTTGGATTAAACAACATGACAAATGGCCGAGGATGTTGTGTGACGCTAAATGACTATATTTTCGAGTACTCAACGCTGAAAGTTCTTGTCATCAGGAATCGCAAAGTTGGAACTCTCAACAGGTTTTCACAGGCACTAGTGATTGCATACATAATCGGGTAATGTCATATCATAAGTCATAAGTTATTGAACTTCTGTGAACCCACATTTGACTTTCCGATTCCTTACGCAACTGCTCCTCAATTGAGCTGATGCCAGATCGTGAAACGTATTTAAAGCAATAGCTGCTAGAGTTCACAACTAGGTCGATTTGAAAATCTTAAATTGATACTCTTTAATTGAACAGGTATGTGTGTGTGCTGAAGAAAGGCTACCAGGACACAGATGGGATAGTGAGTTCTGTCACAACAAAAGTGAAAGGCATTGCACTAACCAACACCTCCGACCTTGGACTACGCATCTGGGATGTAGCAGACTACATTATCCCACCGCAGGTATCACCAAGCTACTCACCTGTAGACAAGGAGGTACTGGCCTGATCCATGCTGTTATATGTGGTGGTTAGAGCCGGACACTTGATATCGGGATATCGTGGTGGGAATCTCGCGGGACGATAGTCACGGTGTGGTGTGGTGTGGTGTGGTGTGGCCATTTCATGACCAGTCCTGTCAGAATGCATCCATGGGCCCAATTTCACAGTAATTGGTTCCATGTCCATGTTAAAGGTTCATTGATAGCAACTGGGCTCTTCTGGGTCGAGTCTGATGAATTATTTTTGTTTATCACAAGGCTATTTGTGGTTGTTTTAACCATTTCATGTTTTGTTTTGTTTTGTACTCCATATATTCCAATGACCAACAGTCATTGTGAGATCATCATTACAATGGTCAATTCTAAAAAAAAAAGAAATGTGTCTCACAAGTAGAACGGTGCAGCCAAAAATGAAAAAATGCTCAGTTCATGTTCAGTCTTATGGTGAGATCACATACTTGGGTAAATATGGTCATGACTTTGTCTTCACCAGTACATCATTGTGCTTGAGATTTAGCTGTGAACAAGTTAAAAGTTGCTGCTGTATTTTACCACACACACGCACGCACGCACGCACGCACGCACACACACACACACACACACATATATATATTGACCTATTCTAACCTTTAGGGATTTATTTTGAAGCAGCTGTTGCATAGGAGGGGAAAGTCCCTGGTTATGTGGTGCTTGTGATCATCTCTACAACCAAGAGGATATCCATCACTACACGCTAAGTCAGTGGTTCTCAACCAGAGGGTCCTTGAGGGGGTTCCAGGGGGTCCTTGAGGGGGTTCCAGGGGGTCCCTGAGGGGGCTCCAGAGGATCCCCAGCAAAATGAAGAATAGTTGATCATTTCATTGACTAGACGTGAGACTGCAATGAGAAAATGTCTAAGAATGACGACTCTGACCAGAGGTTTCACCCTTTCCACTGTTCTCTCCCCAAACGATAAATCACGTCTTAACACAGATCTGCTTAAATGAGGGTCCCAGAGACAAAAAATCTCATCAAATGGGGGTCTGCGGCCTAATGCATATCAGTTTGGGGGTGTGGCACTAAGTCACCACAACAAAAGCCAGAAGGGACATTTGAGCAATTCAAGGAAAATGCTTGTTGTTATAGTTGTTACACAATTTGATTCAGAATGTAGTATCCTACTTTTTTTCTTCTTCTAAGGGCCAATATATTGTATTCTACAACCTATGAAAACCTTGGAATATTTTGTGCTACGGAAGTATAGCTGGTGCTGTTACAATATAATCTTCATTTTAGAATGTTGCGTCTTATTTGCACTCGGCCTAAGTGCCAGTGTCTTGTATTGTATGAAAGCTTTGGGTGAAATGTCTTTGTGATGTACTGACCGTTGGATTGTGTTGTGTGTTTTGACAGGAGGAAAACTCTTTCTTTGTGCTGACCAACCTGGTCATTACTTTAAACCAGACTCAGTCGCACTGCCCAGAGGTAAGTTCCTCTACACAAACCAGCTTACCCATCACTTCCCTGTATTTTACACATAACCTATCCACAGTAAGAATCCTTTCACATATTCCTATTTATTTCTCTTAATTTGGCTTCAGACCAGCGCTTTTTTTATCATGGAGATAATCGTATTAATTCGACGAGAATCCATTCCATCCGATACGACGATATGTTGAGAATGGCTTTGATGTTAAATGCCTCAATATTTTGAATGTGTGTAGTTATGACTGGTTCGATTTGTCCCGCATCTATTCCGAAAGCAATCGCTATTTCTGGCCTATTTGTCTTGCAAATTGATAGATGTGGAACTCCTCACACTCGCTCTCCCTCTCCCCTGAATGACACACATTAAATATAAGATGTTGGCTACACTTAAAGGACGGGTTCAGGGTTTTTTTTTAACCCAGGCCCTATTCAAACATCGTCTGGCAAGCTCACAGTATTTATAATAAAACACAAGATACTTTTACCCTAATGATGAAATGAAGAAACCCAATCCCATTGCCAAAAGAAAGTCTAACATTCCTATAAATAATTATACTATGGAACTACACACTATGAATGTATTACATGGCCCATAATGGCCTCCAAACGGCATTGCCAACTTCAACAGACCCATGCCCCTTTAATGTGAGCTCCATGCATTGACAATGCAGATGCTACACGCCTAATGGCCACCACAACCCAAACATGTAGATAGATTGGCAATGAGAGCCAGCATTTCATCACAGTTATCAAGTGGGCACCTCCCTTCATTGGTGTCTCATTAAGTTTCACCCTCCTCCATTACTAGCTCTCACTGCCCATGTTATCCACATGCAGAGCTTCCTTGCGTTTTGTCAAAAACAGTACTATTCCTGATAATAAAATCACACGTGAAACAGAAACAAAAGTAAAAGAATACTCTTTCCCCTTGTTTACTTTGGCCCCCAGCTGACATTATTTCTCCTCAACCAAATCCACTGACTTCCTTTCAATGCCTCTTCCGACATCTCCTTTACAACCTTTCGCAAACTCTGCCCACGAATCCCCAACTCTCCCAATAGTGATATAGTCGATCGTGCTATGAATCCTCTGCTCTCCACTTCTACCGGACACACCCTAGCTTTCCATCCTCGCTGTTCAGTTTCTGCTGCCAAATCTGCATATCCAAGCTTTTTCCTTTCATAAGCCACCTCCACTGAATCCTCCCAGGGCATCCTCAATTCTATAAAATAAACTATCCACTTACTAGCAGACCATAACACTAGGTCTGGCCTCAAGTTAGTGCTAACTATTTCTGGAAGAACAAGTTTTCCTCCCAAATCTACCTGCATCTCCCAATGCGCAGCCCGCCCTGCCGTCTCTCCCCACCTACCACCCACCTTGTTGCTCTGTTAATTACTTCCATTGCCATTGTGAATGCTAATGGGGAAATGGTACACCCTGCCATAATGCCTATCTGTAGTCTCTGCCATGTTGTTGTAAAATCTATAGTACTAAAACACATTCTAATATCTTGGAAGTATGCTTTGACCAAGCTTACAATCACCCCTGGCACTCTAAAGAAATCAAAAGCACACACATTTGTCAGGTCTAAAAATGCTACATGTATACATACCTCTTTTCTCTCTCTCGACTGCCTGAATCTGTTGCCATATCATGCTAGTGTGTTCTATGCACCCTGCAAAACCTGGGATTCCTGCTTTCTGCACTGTGGTATATATTAGACTATTCCTCTCTAAATAGTTTGCTAGTCTGTGCTAAAGAAAATCGTATATTCAACATTCAGGAGGGATATAGTCCGAAATTGGCTTGAAACTGAGGACTCTTTCTCCATGGGAATTAGGATTCCCCCTGCTCTACACCAAGCTCTTGGTATAACCTGTTTATCCCATACTACTCTCAATAACCTCCAAAAGAATCTAAGTATACCAGGCACACTTTTATAAACCCAGTAGGGGACTCCATTTGGCCCTGGGGCTGAAGAAGCCTTTGCATGCCTTACTACAGCTTCCACTTCCTTCCACCTTGGTGGCCTGATATCCATCGTATATTCTATCTCTCCTAATATAGTATAATCAGATGTGTCTTAATATATTCTACTGAGGAAAAGGTTGCAAACCATACATTGTATTAAACATTGTAATGAGATTCATTGCCCAGTTAAATGTGTAACTGGTCTATGAAACTCATAACTTTTGATACGATGTGCAGCATATGAAGACACATCTGATTATACTCTGAGCTTCCTGTTTTGGAAAAGGACATGTATCATGGTTTTTGAAGGCTAAAACACTGGCCCCATTGGACTGTATTGGAGCCTGGTGAGAGGATGCAGTACAGTTTCTCAATACTAAAGTGATCCGTGAAAATGTGTTTCCTGTACTAGTCAACATCATGCCAGACAATGTTTTGATAGATAAAAAATTGAACCTGTTCTTTAACACTCCTGAAATCTCCTTCAGCATCCCAAAACAGGTATTAACTGCACCTCTGACAGAGACTGCCAGGCTGGCTTCAGAGACAGTCGAGGGAATGGTAAAGACTTTTGAAATCTGTCACATTTCATTCCATACATTGAGCCGGTTCACCTGCTGTGGTAAGCGTGGCTAGAGCAGATGGTGATCCTCTTTCCTCCTGTGTAATGCTGTACAGCACTTTGGTCAACTTTGTTGTTTTTAAATGTGCTTTATAAATAAAGTTATATTGTATTGTATTGTACTGTTACCTTCTGCATCATGATGTAGCCACTTTTCATTTTGAAAAACTTTTGAGTCTACAGTGTCTTTACTTAGACCAACATACAAAAGAGGGGTGAGTTTTTGTAAAACACCAGTGGTAAAATCTGTAACACGGTCAAACAGCGGCCTCTAGGCACATAAACAGGATATGGGCCTCTCTGCCAGTCGGGACCAGTGTCGTTTCTTTACTTTCTTCCTCTCACCCCAGGTGTCCAGACGGGTAGATGTGTGAACTACTCGGACACCATGAGGACATGCGAGGTGCTGGCTTGGTGCCCCCTAGAGGTTGATGATGGCCCACCCGTGTAAGACGATGAGTATCTCCACTGTGTAAACACTAGGAATGGTGCATTTATCCTAATCTACACCCGGAATTATTATTTGAACCCTCGAAACTAAGAGTCTGAGCACTTCATGTTTTCACTATAGTGTTAGCTAATGTTACTTTGTTTACAACTCTGGCTGAATGATTTTGTAATGCCGATTTATTTTGCACGCGATATCACACATATTTTTTGCGTACATTAATTTAGTTTGAGAGTTATTGAGAGTTAATGAGTTTGAATATGTCCTCTAGTGATGGCATCAGAAGACACTGAGTCCTTGTGTTGTGTTAATTACAGCTCAATGAAATCATGTAGATGAAAAATAGTGATAGGGATTGCTATTTTTTTTCTCATCTCCATCATTTCATTGATCTATAATTAATACAACACAAGGATTCAGTGTCCTCCGATGACATCACTGGGGGCCAAACTCATTAAATGTCAATAACAGTCAAACTAAATGAATGTGTGGAAAAATGTTTTGAGCTTTGGGATACATGTGAGGTTATGTGCAAAATAAATCAGCATTGTTTTTCAGTGAAGTGCCTCTTTAACCTGCCTCGCCGAGATAAATATCCCATCCTGTTCAGTGTTATTATTGATTTGGTAACACTAGTAGTTCAAGTCATTCTGTCTAAAATCCAGTATAGATAAATCAATGGTATCCGTGTCATCGGGGTCCCCCAGTGAGGTAGATGCTCATATCCACAGAAGAAGGCCACTTATTACCCATCTATTCGTTATTCTTTATCTATGATAATAGTGCAGGGACGTTTATCTGGAAATGTATCACTGCCTCTATGCCTGTACGTCACACAGCCTGTGAAACAGCTCTGCCCCAAGTGCCTCATAACTGTAACAAAAACTGACCTCGGCGACCAAATATGTTTTGAAAAGAAATTGCGGTAATAACTTCGAATTGCATGTATACATAGTATCACAAGTAACCAAATATTAAGCTTGTCTGAACATTTATGCAGTGATATAGTTATGAGAAAAGTGAACAGACTATCTTTTCTCCGTAAGGAGACCAGACCTTTATGACGCCGTGAAGTGAAATTATGTAACTTTTTTTTCAACACATTTTTGGTTCGCATTTGTAAAGTAGGTTAAAAAGGTTAGGGGGAAGAATTAATCTAATATTATTTATTCGATATGTTAAGGGAAAATAATATGAGTATAAGTGGCACCTGTTCGTTTACTTCCTCTTTGGGCAGAGATATTTGACAGTGGAACATCATCTAACTATGCGTACGCATGTATGTTTGTTTTGTTCAGTCAGTGTTGCTTGGACAGTATGATAGTTTCAAGAACTATTCCTTGTATTCTCATGACTTTTCTCACCCACCAAAATGGCACAATGCCACACAGCTCATTGGCCACAGTTTGTCATGTGATGATAATCACCTGATATTTGCTTACAAATCACCTGCGTTTGCCAACCAAGATGTCTGCGATCGAATACTATGAATATTTGCCGGCAGAGCTCATTGTGTCGTCAAGTGCATCAGGGAAGCTCCTACTTCCAACATCGGAAGCTGTACTTACAGTACGACTTGACTCATATTCCAAGTGCTCCGTGTCGGAAATATCGGGAAACCATAGCAACGAAAATGGATGCTGTGAGAACATGTTTTTTTTTTTCGTTTTTTTCGTGGGTAATGTTTACCATACTAAACATATAACTATCTATGTAACAAAAATAAAACTAGCTATATAACTATATAAAGATTCTATTATATAATAATTAAATATATTATTTTGTTACCATCAACTGCCATGCTCTCTGCCATTTTCGCTGTCATGAAACATAACTCGGAAACTCAGGTCACCTTTATTTTCCAGTTTCCCACTTGTAATTATGACTTCCAGGGGCTATTCATGTGCTGGTGACTCGTAAATACAATATTTCTGACATGCACTTGAAGGCATAAGGAATTTAAAGCAAATTATACCAGTTCGTTCAGACCTCGCACTGTGATTGGCTGAGCTACATTCCAACGTGTGCCAAAATCCTGATAATGCACTTGTAACCTAATATGCAACTAATTGCTGTAACTAATAAGCATTTGTCACTGATAAAAGTGTTAATTAACTGTGGCATAATATCAATGATACACTCGAGGTTGTGCAGTACCATGACTCTGGCACTGCCTTGCTGATCTATAACTGCCACAATCTCACAGTAGGATATAGCACTCCCTCATGGGTATTATTGCTTAAATGTCATCATCTAATATCTGGAATCATTTTCGTACGTTGCTTGAGAAAAGTGTTATGGTAAAACTGTTGCGTAAAAGCAATATTTCACTTGAGCACTTCATATTGTGTCAGCGTGCTGTGATTACATCCGCCACAAGCCTGACTGATGTACAGTGTCAAGTACAGTACGTGCCTGAGTGGGATATTACTTGAAAGGGGTAGTTAGGATGTTTTTTTTTTAAGTGATATGAAATACTTGCCAGTAATGTTTTCAATGCATAACCATTAGCTTACTCACCTCCATGGTCAGACTTCTGGCCGGGTTCCAAGCGAACCGGGAAGCTTCAGTCAGGCAGCAAATTAAAAAGATATTGAATCTGCACTTAAACATGCAGACAAAAGTTTTAACCATCAACAACAGAGAACAGCGGTCCTGGAGCATTTCTGATGCTTGATTCTTCTGAACTAGCCCCAGTGCATATGCAGTAACTACTCACTGGGGCCAGTTCCAAGACATCATGTCTGTCTGAAACATAGAAAATGACATCATGTCGTTCTGAACCATAGGAAATTACATCATGTCGGTCTGAAAGCATAGGAAATGACATCATGTCGGTCTGAAGCATAGGAAATGACATCATGTCGGTCTGAAGCATAGGAAATGACATCATGGCGGTCTGAAGCATAGGAAATGACATCATGGCGGTCTGAAGCATAGGAAATGACATCATGTTGGTCTGAAGCATAGAAAATGTGTGAGGAGGACCACCGAACACTGTTCTGTTGTGGATGGTTCCAATTTTTGTCTGAATGTTGTGGTGTGGATTAAAACTTTTTTATTTCAAGACCCCATTTGGTGCCTGTCTGAAGCTTCTCGGTTCATTCAGAACCTGACTAGAACTCCAACCCTAATGGTTGGTAAGCTAATGGTTATGCATCAATTCCACTACTGGCAAGTATTTCATACCACTTAATGTCAAAAAATCTGAACTATCCCTTAAAGGTGCACAATTTAAGATTTTGAACATTTAATATAGCATCAAACAACTATTTGCTATTTAAAGATATATTTAAGTAATGGTGTCCGGAGCAGAGAATGAAGTCATGCTTACTATGTGGGTGGTGTAATCTGAGCTTCTCTGTCTTTTGTTTTGGTTAGCCGCTCCGCACGCGCACGCTAGTTATGTGCACGTTGCGTGTGTGTATCCCTTCCCCCCTTCCCATTTCCCCCACGTGGAATGCACCTGATTGGATAAACGCACTGCTAGTTGGGTGTCCGTGGTTCTCCGCTCCAGTTTTCAAAAAGAAAATGGATTCTCTTCTTTCTCAATTGTCAACATTATCTTTTCTACGTAACATTGAACCTAAAATATGTTTCTAACAAGATTTTAAATTGAGTAATGGGATGATCAATTGCTGGATCTCGAGTCATGTTTAATCTGCAACGCCTAGTTTGACAGTTTGATCTGAACTTAGTTCGCTGATCCTATGAATCCTATTGGAAGCAACACGTTGTTTTGGTGGTCTAGTGCGACATCTAGTGGCTGAATTTCCAATAGTGCAACTTTAATGAACACTGTTTTGCAATTTTCAGCCCTCCAATGTTGGCAGATGCAGAGAACTTCACAGTGCTTATTAAAAACAGCATCCAATATCCCAAATTCAAATTTTACAAGTAAGAGGACATTTTTACATTCAAACATTGCTCACTCCTTGGAGTCACACACAGACACAAATGCATTTGAAATTTGGGATTTTTATTCTTTCGTACTTTTTTTCATCTCCGGCTTCTATTGTAAGCAGCTTTTAACTGAGACTTTAATGTACAGTGGACTCAAGCTACATATAATTTATGTTCCCATGTTTTGTAGTTCCTTAGTTCGATTTATGATTTTTTTTAACATTTATTATTATTATTTTTTTATTTATTTATCATTATCATTACTTTGGTGCCTACCTCCAGACGGAATATCTTGCCACACATTAATAAGACCTACTTGGAGCAGTGTGTTTTCAATCGTCAGACCGACCCAGACTGCCCCATCTTCAGACTCAAAGACATGGTGACGGAGGCTAAGGAGGACTTCCAGACCATGGCTGTTCATGTAAGTCCCCCCGTTCCCCCGTCTCCGTCAAAGATGACGATGACGCATTAAAAGCTGCGCCAAACGGGATGAAAATGGAACCGCTCCTGTCTTATCGTTGACACTGTGAGATCAAGTCTCAAACAAACATACTGTTTTCATGTCAGAACGAGTTGTTGAATGAGGACCGCGTAGATTCAACCAATGAAACGGTTCGTCCCAACGAAAATTCCCTTTGAGCTTCTCTGATTGGTTAGAAGGGTGAGCCACACTGTGGAACTTTAGAATGGAATATCTCTGCGCTGCTGCTGTACTGGTCAATGAAACTCACTCACGGTAGACTGAGAGTCGGTGTGGCCATGGTAAGAAATGATTTGGAGCAAAATTCAAACAAAACAAATGTCTGATCAAAATTTGACACATTGTAGCTTTAAGGATGAGTAACTATACTTGGCTAGAGAAGCACGAAAGCAAAAAGAGTAGCACTCCAAAAAAGTATGTGGTATTTAGTTACTTTTGAACGAAAATCATGAAGATTTTGTGCATGCTCCAACATCGTCCCCCCAAAATTCATCAGTCACTATAACTGTACGTTCAGATACAACACAAAAAGAAATTGTCTCGCTTAACTCACGTCAGTTTGGCAGTTGATGCCTAGCAAAACTGGCGTGAATACGTGCTAGTGAGTTTGGTCTCAACAGTGGCATTGTTGACATTTACAAAAACGAGACCATCTCTGAATGTAACCTATTCAATATCTATAGGCTACAGAGCATTCATAAGCATTCTATGTCATATTCATTGTGAAGATATACCTGTGTTTGCTCCATCACGCCTGGCGAATTTCCCGCTCAAGTTGAAACATTTTCAACAGGAGCGAACACTGCACGAGTAGCCCAGAGCGAAGCTACGCCTTTCAGTTGAATTTCTACATTTTGTTTCGTGTTGTATTTGAACGTACAGCATGTCCAAGGTTTGGGGAGAGTCCCTGTTTTAATCCGATGAACAAAACTTGTGCCAGTTATATCCACATTACTGTAAATGACAGATCTCATTGTACCAAGTACCAAGTATGACCAAGAGTAAGACGAAAGTAAAAGTAGAAGTGAATGCCATGCCGTGGTAATTCAAGGACCGTGCGAGGTCATTGCGAGGCTGTGGTGCTTTTTCCTCTCACGTTTACCGACCCGACGGGGGGATTTGCACGTTGACCAGTTAATGTGTAGGTTCACGGCAGAGTTGGTGAATGTACAGTCATCACAATCAACTTGTAATGTATACTTAATAACCCTGTGTTGTTTACCTGAAAGGGTGGCGTCATGGGTGTCCAGGTCAAATGGAATTGTGATTTGGACATGCCGAGCAGCTGGTGTGTCCCACGCTATAGCTTCCGACGCCTGGACAATAAGGATCCGGTGAACAACGTGGCCCCAGGCTACAACTTCAGGTGCTGACTTTCACTCCAACGAGTGTGACGTGTTCTGTATTTGACTGTCTTTGATTCAATATAACGATATCTTAAGAATATGTCTTCATTGAAAAATGGCTCATCACAAGGCATAATATTAAGCGTCTTGTTCTTATGAAATATGAAACCCGAGACGCTATTTCACTTGTTACAGAAACGATGTCCAATAGTCTTATTTTTGGGCCCGCTACCCATGTTAGATTTCAGCCCCTGGACCTCTGTGCTAAAACATTTGGGCAGCCTTTTAAAGTCACAATCCTTAATTTGAACAGTTGTTGTGTGGGGAAATAAGGGCGAGGGGTGGAGGAAATATACCCTCACTCAAACCCTTCATTGCTTTCCCTACAGATTTGCAAAATATTACAAAAGTGGTGATGGTCAAGAGACAAGAACATTAATCAAAGGATTTGGGATACGCTTTGATGTCATAGTTTTTGGACACGTAAGGAGCCTTTTTATTTTATTTTATTTTTTATTTTTTTGCGCCAAATCAAATCCTTTAGACTTCACAAATGTATAAACTGGTTGAAAATGTAGTTGAAATCTTTTGCCAAAAGCCAGGCTTTTGCTTTGATAACTATTCCTTAATTGGATGTATCAGCTGCTCTATTAGTAAAATAAAACAAGTTCTAACATATATATATATATATATTCATATTTCAGGCCGGCAAATTCAGTATCGTACCAACACTGCTGAACATTGGTGCAGGACTTGCCCTTCTTGGACTGGTAAGTGTAAATCTGATTATTTTAACTGGGTCCGCACCATTAGCGCCATTAGTGACAGTGGCGTGTACGTCACCACGGCCTCATAGCCCATACAAACACGTCAAGGGAGATTGATAAGATAGAGCTGATGAATGTCATTCAGGAGATTGATCAGACAGAGAACTGATGAATGTCATTCAGGAGATTGATGAGACAGAGAACTGATGAATGTCATTCAGGAGATTGATGAGACAGAGAACTGATGAATGTCATTCAAGAGATTGATGAGACAGAGAACTGATGAATGTCATTCAGGAGATTGATGAGACAGAGAACTGATGAATGTCATTCAGGACATTGGTAAGACAGA
>OMKL01141156.1:0-10444 GCA_900302295.1 Parasudis fraserbrunneri | reverse complement strand
GGCCCTGTCACCCAGATCCCATCTTGCCCCTAGACAAAGCCCAGGCTCTGCTCATGCCTGGCTAGAGATGGACCCACTCCACTGCAGTCAACCAGAACCATCGATTGACTTGAGTTTGGCTGGGTTGTTTTCTAAGTGTCATGCTGCTAGATCCAAATATTGGCTGAAAATAATCGTCAGTGTCCTCCCATAACGTCACCGTGGTGAGATGCCCAACATTCTAAACCTCAGCTGGCATGGAACCGTTGCCTAGCAGCAGTCATGGAACATGACTGTGGATCTAACACGGCCGTCACTGAAAACTACGTCGGCCAAACTCATTTAATCGGTGGCTCTGGTGCGGACCTGCAACGATGGACTGAAAGCTAAACCAGCTCTTTGTTTTCAGAAGTCATTATCCACTCTCACTCATATTTTTTGGTATACTTTTACAAACCCAGCATACATTTTTAAAAGACAAGATTGATGAGAAGCTTTTTGTACAAGGAGTTGTGCCCGACAGCCAAATTTGAAACGAGGGCAGATGTCGTTGGCACTTATAGTTCAAGACTATAGTTATAAAATTATAAGAGTTATAAAATCAACGGCTCTCGCAGTTTTTGCCATAAATATGAAGCCACAGAGTTGGGCTGGGCATTATTGGGAAAAAACAATATCGCCTATGGAAAAATCACTATCTTCATCGTATTCATCTTCATCTTGTTGGACTGCAGGGCAACGAGAAGTGCGATACAGTGTCAAACCTTAAACTGTACCTTTCAGCTTGACATTCTCACCTATTCTCAGAAATAATTTTGTGAGAAATCTGTCGTAACGTTTGCTTATGAATTTAGACGGAAAAATTGTGTATCGTTCACAAATGGATATATTGCCCAGCCCTGCGACACATTACTTCTAAGAACCAGTGCCGTTGTATCTTATTTCACATTTTACTTGATAGTAGTCGGTCAAATGGAATGTAAATAGGATTAACTTTGGGTTTGGTTAATATGTAACCTGACAAGATTCCTGGTTTGGTGAAAAGTTTGGCACGTTTTCTTTGCCCGCACAGTAGTTTGTTTACTATCTACATTGTTGGAAAGTATAGGCTTTTTATTTTTATTCTTTTTGGTTTTGGACTTTTTGTCGTGTTTTTTTTGATGATATCTTGGCTATAATGATATAGCTTGCTACTTGACATGTTGGAGAAAGTGTCGGGAGGTTCAGCAGCACATCTGTCTCTTGAGTGAGCGTCAGTACGTTGTTAAAAATCCTTTCAGGTGGACGTTTTTTATTTTATTTGTGGATGTTCCGTCGGGAGTTCTAGAACCCCGTAGCTTTCAGCGGCCGGTAGCCGTTGTTACGGAACGTTCAGTTCTCAAAATTCCATCTTGCATGCAAGGGACGCACCCTCATGTTACCAGGCTAAGATATGGTGCCGGAGAAGTTCCCCCGATACTAAAATCCGATACCAAGAAACATGTCTAACGTGCCAGAAATCAAAGCAAAGTGACTTGATTTGCTGCATTTCTCTAATGGAGAAAAATTTATTTTATATCTCGATCATTTTTGTCCAGTGAACCCAAAATGATGGTCGAAGTCCGTACTGTTCAGTAAGACCAACGGAACGCATCGGTACTCCGTATGAGCCGATACTTGGAAGTTTAGGACACGGAATCGGTATCGGCGGTGAAAAAGTGGTATCGGGCCAGCCCTGCTAGCATGTGAGATGGAGCACCTGAAATGTTTAATGAAGGGATGAAGACTGGGGAAAGAAGGGAGTCGGCAAGTTTACTTTGTAGAACAAAAAACGCCTGGTTCCATCCTCATTTATTTTGCAGACTGTTATAAGGATTTTCAAAAAGCATTTATAGGTTTATCGTGTTCGATTGGTCACACCAGAGGTTGAACGCCGGCCAGCACTGACATAACACGCACAGCTGATGGCCTCTGTTACCGTGGAAAATAAGCATTCAAATTGTCCGAAGTCCTTTTTCCTTGACCTAGCCATCAAAACTTCGATAGTGACGGCCAAGGAAATTTGTAGCAAGGAAAGGAAAGCAGATGCTTTTATAGACATTTTGAATAATGCCTCAGTTGTTTTTCTATGCTTCCTGTATGAAAAAGAAGTAGGCTACTTTGTCATACTTTCGTTCTATACCTCAACATGGCTGTCTCCACAGTAGACAGACAGCACAGGCAGGGGCACCGGCCCCTCATTATATTCTATTACGCATTTAAAAGTCAGCTTCCGCTCGGTTTTTATTTATTACCATAACATGCCGTGGATCTTATATTTGCGAACTTCGGTGAATAGTTGTTGGGTTGGGTTTTTTTTGCGGGGGAATTCACATTTGCACAACAGAGTGTCGTGTAACATTTTCCCCAGACAGATTCAGCTTCAGCTAAAAGACATTTACTTTTTAGTTAACGGTGTGCGTTATTTTACCTCAGCGTGAGGCGTAGTCTGTATCGGCGGGGCGGGGGAGAGGCTCTTTGAGTTTTAGAAAACCACTGTGTCTAAAGACTTCCCTTCGCTTTTTTTTTTTTTTTTTAACGTTCTGGGGTGTAACAGCACTTAGTAGTGCGTCTGTTTGAAGGGTATCGGATGAAATGCATTTTGATAACATTTGTATGTGGACGCAACGCAGCACTCAGACTGACATCAGCGGTCTGAAATTTGCTCTTAATTGGTCCTACGTCTATATCAAAGATGCCTGAAATCACTCCAATTTTCCATTTCATTTTCCTATCATATTCCCATCTGAAAAATAACTGTTATTTCAAAATAACGGTGTCTGCCCCACAGAGTACTGTCTGGGAATTTATGGTATTTTAATTACTTGTTTTTACATGGACACATTTCTTCAAAAGGCAGTTTGGTCCCCAGGATGCAATTCTTTATTTTAAAATCAAGCCTTTTGTTGAATTGCTAAAAGCATCTGAATTTGAAACATGTTGAAGCATGATCTCCTTTAATTTTGTAAGCGATGTAAATTACACACATGTAAAAATCTGTAGAAATACTCAACCTTAATAAAAAAAAATAAATAAAGAAGTTTTAATTTCTGTTTGAGACCATCTTTATAATCATGATCTACTTTGAGCCAGAACTGTAAAATAATTTAAAGATTTTTCTTTACAGCAAATGTAACTTGTCGTTACAAAAAACAGACTTGACTGACCCCGATCTCCATAGCCTGCATTTCACTCACTCGTATTCTCAAAGATGACATACAATAGTGGTTCCTCAACCTTTTTCGTGTCGAGGACCCCCAGATTGATGCACAAACCGTCAGAGGAAAGCAACAGTTGCGATTGGAGGATCAAGTAAAGAGGGCGGGGTTTGAGACAGGTCAGTTGTTGCTCTACTTATATTGTCTCACTGGGATAACTCCTAGTGAATGAAATAGTGAAATTTAACTGTTCCCCGTTTTTCTCAGGACCCCATGGAACCCACTCAAGGACCCCTGGGGGTCCAGGGACCCCATGTTGCGAACCACTGACAGCATTCTGTGCAGGTTATATTCTTTATATTTCTAGATGGGACATTAGCCCTCATATTTTGGGTTGTTTACAGTTGATATCATCATTGCTGCCTTCGGGTGAAAACCTCCATATCTAAAATTTTGGTCCATTTTCATGTTTTTACTTGAATTGAAAGTTAACATGGTTCTCTATGCGGGCTGCATACGCAATAGTGACATCACGAACGACGCAATATTGTTTTTTGTGAAGGGCACTAAGGACGTTAATTCTAAGTTTAATGTTCGGCTTTAAACTGGAGAACGGAGATAAACAGCCTGTAATCTCCTGGATCTCTTCTAGACACCACCCATTCGTGGATGAGCTCCCTTATTTTAGGGTAAATAACATGCGTTATTAATATCAAGTTGGATTATGGACTTTAGCCTGGATTGATAAATGCATATTATCTGTATGGTGTCATGGCGAGCCAACCAGAGTATTAAACAACTGCCTCATTTCCCTCCAAAATCAATTAGGGTGTTCCTGTTTTTTTTTTATATTACAACATATATCGCAAAATAAAAAAAGACATTGCAATGTAAATCTTTTTCCAACAGTGTGCAGGCCTATAAGTTACATGACCAAAAGGACTGTGAAACCCATTCAAAACCCCAATGTAGAAACTAAAAAATACATGGGTGTCAATCTGAAAATGAGGTTGTTGTTTTTTTTTCTTCATTCCTGAAAAGTTTACCCCTTTTGGAGATGTGTAGTTTCACCCGACTGCAGTGATATATTCTCACTGCCATCCAAATACCGGTGCTGTGCCTTTATTAGTAATATAAATCCTATCGACTGATATTTCATCTGTGACGAGGCTCTTTTCTTGCCCTCGCGCCGTTCCCGTCTTTGTTGATTCTCTGAATTACATAACCGAACGGCTCCGGGAACAGTCTCTAAATCAACCGCTTTTTAACAACTTCTGCTACAGTGTCAGAAGTTGTCAGGGTCAACTGTAGGGGTCGCGAACCAAAAAGGAAACCACTGATTCAGATGTGGGGAGGAATGGAGAACAGCTGTGTAGAACATAACGTTCTCCAAGCACATGGTGTTTTGTGAAGCAATAGAGGCCCTGCACAGAATGTTTGGAATGCCAATTTTTCATCCATGTTGGAAGAGACAATGGTTGCAATGTGCAAAACAACAGTTGCTATGTGTAATATATCAACAAAAAAAGTATTAATAACTATAATAATAATATGGTGTCTTATTGCTGGATATTGAACAGTAATATCATGCTGAAACAACAGGAAGACCAAGTGCTCAAAGGTCATGAACTCCCAGGTAAGCATTGTGCTTTTCCAATTTTTTGACTTACTCTACCACTGCGGAAATTAAGCATCATCTTTTGAAAGTGGTTACCCCTGGTTACAGGCAGCCATGCTGGAAGAAAGAGAACTACACAAACATTGCGTGCGAGGCCTCAGTTATCAGTTAACATCCATCTTCAGTTCCTTTATCTGATCATTGTTGCCTCTTGTGCTCACAGTGAATTGACATGTAAACCTGTTTACCTACATGCTGTTGCTACACTGAGGAATGGGGCTCTGTTCAGCGACGTAGTGGTAAAATAAAAGGTGGGTAAAGTATGAACTCCACTGAATGACCACAGTAACACTAATAGTCACATAATAAAAAAAGAAAACATATTTTCAAAATAGTAATATATCATCAGTCTTGTATAAAATAGTCAAAAAGACCCTATTTTCATCTAGCTAGCATCGATCTGATATGACACTATAATTAGTACTGTGAATTTCAATGATGAAAATTAATATCAGCTTAAATAGGTGTGTAGACTCTTTCACAAATAAAAAGGTTGGTAAACTTAGGTGGGTTTTCCCTCCACTACGTCCCTGGGTCTGTTTTTATAAGACATGCCTGGAAAAGACATTCCCTGAATGAGAGGAGTTTGTATTTTATGGAGACAGGAAGCTAAGCATGTCCCTTGGTATTTCCATGAAAGTTATGACCAAAGAATTATGGAAATACCATAGGCGTCATGGTTTAAATTGCATTATACCATGGTGTTATTTAAGTACAAATGTGGTCCCACGGTGATGCATGACTTTTACCATGGCAGTACCATGGTAAATTATTTATACAATGGCAGGTACCATGGTAAAACTGAAATTACCATCAAACCACCTGAATATTTTTTTTGTAAGGGGTACCAGTAGTTGGCAAATATTGTAACCAAAAATAGATGTATAGTGTTTTGTGAATATCTACAAAGGCATTCAGTCTGGAAGAAATAGGAGAGTTCAAGGGATTTTATTTCTAAATAAATTAACTGCCGTTCTCATTTCTGAATTTTATTGTGTATTGCTTCTTTCATCAGCAGTAAAAGTCCTTCTTGGCAAAAGAAAATACTTAAAAGCTTTACCCTTTTATTTAAATTTGGCTTATGTATAACAGGCTGTATAGTTAATGTATTGTTACCTTTTCTCAGAAAAAATTGCCAAATATAAGGCAGACAGATAGCAATGGAATAAAGGATGGACAGTATATATGCAGTGAAACGTGAGTCCTGTATGAACTTTGAGGCTGTAAAAAGTTTGTTTATATTTGTAATGCTAGAATGACCTGTATTTTTAGTTATGATGGGCTAAGAACGTTCTTAAAAAGCTTATTTTCCAGAGGTCCATACAAATCAAACTCTTCAAGAATATAGGAATATAGAATATATCCAACATTTTGATGGTCAAATAAATCCCTAATTGTATCTTTAAAGCAAATGCAATTCAGCATAAAACCGCTGTTCATTATTCTCCCTTTAATTTTAATATTAGCGTTTTTATCAACTGGGGATAAGTTAAAATTGACTTATCGTATTTTCTTAACAGCCTCCTGATATTCAATATCATGCCCGCCATCGCTGACATTGTGATCTCCATCATCTACTTCATCGCCTACTTCAATGTCTGGTTTGGCTTGATCGTTTTCATCTACATGTCCTTATACCTGAGTGAGTGCAGGCTTCGCGGTTCTCTTGTTTGGAGGAGGGCTTTTCTAAGTATTGTACTGGAGGATTTTGAGTCACTCCCGACACTCCAATCCTTGACCCTTTAAAAAAAAAATTCTCTCCTGTGTCTCTCCTACTCTGTCTCCTTCTTAGCCTTCTTATTGTCTCGGTAAAGAAAAGCAAAGTAAGAGGACTGAAAAAGAAATAATAGCCGCAATAGCTGCAACTGCGTACATGCATACATCCACACATGCATGCATTCACACACACACACACACACACACACACACACACACACACACACACTCGACCTCCATGCCAAATTTCAGCCTCCTAGTGACCTCGAAAACCTGTGGCCGCTAGCGGGTGGGGACACTTTTGTGGACCAACCAACCAACCAACAGAGCAAGCTATAGAGCTGCTGGTCGCAATTTAAAAAAAAACAAACAAACAAAAAAACAAGGATATAGATGCGTAGCAAAGTGCCATGCCTGTGAGCTGCCACTAGGGGCAAAGTGCTTAACTGTGAGTGAGTGGCTGAGTGACTGACCAACTCTTCGATTGAGTGGCAGAGTGAGGTGCTTGAGGTGCTTCGCATCTAAAATAAAAAAATAAAATAAAAAAATAAAAACATTATCATGTATTTCTTTCTCCTTCAGTCATCACTGCCACCATCTCTGCGCACATGAAAAAGTACAGACGAGAAATGAACATCCAAGACAGCAAAGCCAAAGCCAAAGCTGTGGACTCCCTGCTCAATTTTGAGACGGTACGTTAATCTTTCGTCCTTTCGTTTTAAGGCATGGCTACATTTATGCGTTGTGTCTGTCCGTCTGTCTACATCTGTTTCTAATTATTTTTCAATGAGGAGTATGTTTGTTGGACCAGGGCCGACGATGTGTCCGTCTACGCCAGATTTGGGTCAGTTTTGATTGCCGGAAAAGTTCGGAGAGGATCAGCTTTTGGAACTGACGGATACGTCACTGTCCCTCAGCAAAGCTGTTGTTTCTGCAAATGCACAATTACGTTACATTCTAATTTAAAGATCCCCTCCGCTCATGTTTGGATCATACAGACTGTTATTTGTGAAGAAATTTTCATCAGAGCTTTTTCACATTCTTCCCCTGGAGAGGGAGAGCGTCTCTGGGATGCTGCTAAGCCATTTTCAGCAGTTTATTGAACAATTTGGTGAAAAAAAAAAGAAAAAAGAACGTTTATACAAACTGTTCAATATACTGTAGATTTTGATTTATTTAAATTCTTCTTGATACATCTCTAGGGGATCTTTAAAAATAAACTAACGGACAGTAATACCTTTTGTCTCTTTTCTCTCTTTGTTTTGTGTTGTGATGGATCAGTGTAGCCAGGCCCTAAGTACTCACCTTCCCTTTGTCTGTCATTGTCAATTCAATCAATTCAGAAAGCGGAATTTCCTCAATATTCAAAGTTCATTCTGCCTGTTAACAGATTGGGAATGAATGGTGAACTGTTCCATTTAGACTACATATAGACATATAGACTGTATTTGATTGAATTAAAAGTGAATTGATCTCAACCTTGGTACATACACTATTATATATTTTTTTATGTTTTCATTATATGTTTATTATGTATTTCTTTATGTCCCCATTTTCAAAGGTCAAATACTACAACGCGGAGGATTACGAAGTGAGTCGCTTTGAGGATGCCATCCTGGACTACCAGGTATGTACATCCGGGCGTCGCTTGCATTTGACCAAAACACTTTACTTCAAGTAAGTTAAGTTATACTTTATTGTCCCCGTGGGGGAATTGCATTTGAAATCTGCGCTGAATAATCATGTATCTGGGAAGCTCCTACTTCCCACGTCGGAAGCCGTACTTACTACTTGGCTAGTGTTCGAGTGCTAACCAGAAATATGGGATAATCACAGCAACGAACACGGGCACTGTGATAAAGCCTTTTTCCCATGGGTAATGTTTACTATACTAAACATAAAACTAGCTATTTAACTAAAGTAAAACTAACAATGAATATTATATGATTGTCAGGAATGGACTAGTAGTGAACCCAGGTGCAGACACAGAGGCAGAGGCAGGTGTAGGTAAAACCCTTTGAAGGGATATTTATTGGTAGGTACGGAGGATGGTAATCAGAGCAAGGCAGATAGAGGCAGAGCAGAGTCCAGGCATGAAAGCAGATGGAAACCAGACCGGTGTCCGCGGAGGAGTGGAGGATTAGTGGCAGGACGAGAGCAAGAGGTTTCCAGGCAGGAGAGGGAAGAGCCGGGGTAGGAGGATCCCCAAAGCGTGTGAGAACGATCCGGGAGTGTAGTGGAGCACGGCAGGGTAGGAGCGGGATACGGAGGTTGGAGTCAGGCTGGAGCCGCTGCAGGCACAGGGAACAGGAGTGAGACACAAGACAGAATATAGCATCCAAATGTACGAGCATAGATCACAACGTGACTAACGGTCTAACTGATTCTACGATCTGGCAGGGTAGTGAAGACTGGACCGGGTCTTTATAGCAGGACTAATGATGAGATGATGCATAGCAGCTGCCAGCCTGACTCCAACATACCTGCGCTCCACTCCTGTTCAGAGAAGAGATAGAGGGAGAGAGGGAGAGAGAAAGAGCGCGCAGGTGGAGGAGAAGAGTACTGCAGGCCAGATGGACTTGGGAGACATGACAATGATATAATAATGAAATCTATTATTTTATTACCACCAACTGCCATGCTCTCTGCCATTTTCAGTGTCAGGAAACTTTACAGCTCGGAAACTCGGATACCATCGTTATTTCCCCATTTCCCACTGTTTCATGTGCTGGTAACTGGAAATACTGGAAATACTGGAAATACAATGTTTCCAGAGGAGCACTTGAAGGCACCATAACCTCTGTGAGAACGTCGGGGCGGTGTGTCCCATCCTCGTTCTTATTCTAGCACGTGTTAACATAATCCAACATACGGCTGAACATCTCCTGTGCGGGTCTTCTCCTCTTGTCCCAGGTGTCAGAGTGGAAGACCCAGGTCTACATCACCGTCCTGAAAGTCACCCAGAACTTCATCGTCACGGCGGGCCTACTGGCCGGCTTTTTACTCTGCACCTACTACGTGACAGCGGGCAAGTTTCAGGTACTGAAACTGTCGTATATCCTCACCTTCACATCTTTTCAGAGCGGTGGTTCTCAAAGTGGAAATCCACAATGAAACCATTTACATGAATGAATAGATTAAACCGTGCCTCTCCCCTCTGTTCTCAGTGTTGAAGTAAAAACATTGCATGTTATTTTTTAAATTAGGGTCCCCATTAGCTGATGCTATAGCGACCGCTTGTCTTGCTGGGGTCCAATATGCCACAAAAAGGACATTTTACTGACTAGAAAGACACACAATTTACATACATGTTACCTGAGGTGACGAGACAAAGTCACGGGTAACAGACAGTTAAAATACAAACAAATAAATAAAAACATCAAACTCTTTTCCCAGGTGGGAGACTTCATCCTCTTCGGAACCTACATTACCCAGCTGAACATTCCAGTCACCTTCTTTGCGTACAACTACAGGTAACAAATAATAGCAACTACAGGTAACAAATAATACCAACTACAGGTAACAAATAATACCAACTACAGGTAGCAAATAATACCAACTACAGGTAACAAATAATACCAACTACAGGTAACAAATAATACCAACTACAAGTAGCAAATAATACCAACTACAGGTAACAAATAATACCAACTACAGGTAGCAAATAATACCAACTACAGGTAACAAGTAATACCAGCTAGAGGTAACAAATAATACCAACTACAGGTAACTAATAATACCAACTACAGGTAACAAATAATACCAACTACAAGTAACAAATAATACCAACTACAGGTAACAAGTAATACCAAATACAGGTAACAAATAATACCAACTACAAGTAACAAATAATAGTAACTACAAGTAACAAATAATACCAACAACAGGTAACAAA
>OMKL01141153.1:0-10769 GCA_900302295.1 Parasudis fraserbrunneri | reverse complement strand
TAATCCATTACAGTTACTGTAAAAAAACAACAACAACAACAACAACAACAACAACAGGAACAACTTTGAAATCACATAACACATACTTTGGGGAGGGGGGGGGCTGTTGAGTACTGAGAAACATGTTCAAAGGTAAAAGGGCATTTTCTTTGTAATATTATGGACACAAATATCATTTTTATGTAATTGAAATAAAGGTGAATCATGAGGGCAGATGATGATAATGACGTCATTGAAATCGCAGTCACTTAAGTTGTATGTTGTATGTAATAAGTTGTATGTTTAGCCTCATTCTATGAATTTTAGGGGCAAAGTAATCCCAAATCAACTGAAAGTAATGCGATTACCTTAAATGAGATTACCTTATGAGTCGGTGAAATCCAATGGATTACATTGCTGATATAAATGTTTGGCAGGTACAGATTACATGTGTGTGTGTGTCTTGCCTGTCTGTCTGTCTGTATTTGTGTGTGTCTGTGCACACGTGCTTGTGAGTGCGTATGCCTGTCTGCATTGCACATAATTGAGTTCCTTCAAATCCATGCACACATTTCAGAGAACCACAGAAGAATTGCCTTAGGAAAAAATATGTACAGAATTTTCGGTGATGATGAGCTGTGGCCTGGTTTCTAAAACTATGGGTCGGGACCCAAAATGGGTGTCGTGCCTTCCTCTGGTGGGCCCAACCATGACAACATTATATTTGTGATATGTTTCATTGAGCCTGGGTCCCACGACAAGAAAAGAAAAATCTCATTTGGGTCCCTGCCTTGAAAAGTTTATGAAACCATGATCTATGGTTGAAAACCAATTGACGAAAATGGCCATACGGCCATGCTAATAAGACTGTTGGAGTTTTTCCCGTTTTTATATTTTAATTTTATTTGTTTTATTATTTAAAACTGCACTATGTACATTTTCCATGAAAAAATATAACTAGCAATATAAATCACAGAGTTGGGCTTAACAAGAGAAAACCATCCAAACAGTGACGCATCAAACACGTGAAATTACCCAAACAAGTTCTTCTGGTTGGGCACAACCAGTGCCGTGAAATCTGTAAAAGTAATTTCTAGAGCATAACATGTGAACAACACAAATGTAAAACTGCCCAAAGTTACCTTGCTTGAAGAAATGTCTGTTTTGTTGCCGATATCTTTTATCCACCATGTTAAAGCAAGATTAATTTACCTCTCACAGCTACAGGGTGCCAATCTTACATGGTGCAGCTTCAAAATTATTTAATTATTGAAGTAATTCGTGTCAAAAGTTTACTCAGAACACCTGCTCTTGAAAATTGGGCTGGGAAGGAACCTTTGGTGCTTTTAAAGAATCCTGCAGTCTACCTTGAGTGATGAAAGTGAAACATTATCTTTTAGACCATATTCAAATTGGTCATTTGGTAAGTGTGCATTTTGTTCATGTTGTCGTCAGAATTTAATAAAATAAGTAGAGAAAGACTGAGAAATGTTTTATTTTTTATTTTTACTCCACTATACAAAGGCCAGTTGTCATCAGCCACAAGAGGGCACTCTAGGCCACTGTGTGTCATCATGTGTTTATTACATGCTCTCTGAATAATGTGGAGCTTTTGTGCAAAATAGGCTATAGCCTGTATTGGTTATGAGACAGTGGTTTTAGCCTACACTTGTTAATGATAGTATAGTAGTAATAACAACAATAATAATAACAATAATGGTATTGTTGTTGTTTTTATTACTACTATAATTATTTGTGCAAAGCAACTGCTTTGCATTCAATTAAACAACATAATGTGAAATTTAAGTAGACCTTAAAACAAAAGGTAGGCTAAATAATAGTAATAATAACAATAAAGGAAAAGCAGAATAAAAGAAAACAAACACATAAGTCTTTAAAACATGAGCCAAGCGTGACTTTAAGTCGATCATAACCTATCAATGTTGCGATTCAGATTACCTCTTTGGATCGGTTGATCCGAATCCGAACTCATTGCTTATCTGCATGTAGATTTCTATAATATGTCGTTCGCATATAAGGTAGGTTATTCTTTCACAAGTGGAGTTTGCATGGTTCCCTCAATAATTGAAGGCGGTGCTTAGGTCTCTTTGAAGAGGCGGGACTTGACCACAGTCCACCACTAAGAAAAACTAAAAAATCACTAGTGGATTGTCTGTCAGCCCCGAGTCAGTATCGCAAACAATGGGAAGAAGCCTAATTAATATACGGTAAGATTTACTATTTATATAAAAGATTGTGCTATTAGTCAATCGCTCCTTGGAAGAAGGTAACTGAGTAGAAGTAGGCTAGTGAACGCTTTCTGTGTTTGCGTGGCAGTCTTCTGCACCGAAGGTCCGTCTGATGTTCATGCAAGAGGTTTGAGCATAGGCTGCGATACACTTTTTATTCGCTCGTATCGTATTTGACTATGACTGAAATCCTTTATTCTCTCCTAAAGATGAGTGTGGTAATTGTTTCTTCAGCCGCTAGTAAGTTTTATACGGAGGCGTAGAGAATATCTTATTTCCTGCATGTCAATGGTTTTTAGAGCTATACAGAATATCCGAGATAGCAAATAAAATCTAACCATAGGAATCAGTCTAACCTACTCTTATCATAAACCCCTTTTGTTATAGCTATTCCAATCTGTTACAACTCAGGCTTCTTTTTAATTCCAGGTCGACATCAACACACCAGAGATGATCAGTCCAAAAGCCAAGAAGGATTTTCAAGCTCCCGATTGAATCAAACCCTATCTTTTTTGTCTTGTTGTTTTGTTTTCTCAAACTGCGTGGCTATTCAAGATTTGTTGGAACCGCATATTCTATCCGCTAATAAATATTTCGGCGAAGCCATTCTGACCACTCATTCAATGGCTTTTTTAATGAAAAAGAAGAAGTTCAAGTTTCAAATCCATTTCACTTTGGAGGAGCTCACTGCTGTGCCGTTTGTCAATGGGGTGCTCTTCTGCAAGATCAGACTTCTGGATGGTGGGGACTTTGCCATCTCGTCATCAAGGTAATTATTACAACATAATTATTAGGTATTTACATGCATTTTCCTTCTACAGATTAAACTCTTCAAGAATGTACAGGATGTGAATATACCCCACACCAATAAGGTTAAAAAAAAAACAAAAAAAAAAACATGGACTTAAATAAGCTGACTGTACCTTACTCCAAATATCTCAACAACGTCCGTCCGTCCTCTTTCCAAATGTTAATCATCATGTCATATATTTCAATCGAACGGCAAAATGTTTAAACGGCTGTGTCCCTCTGCTGTGGAGATCTGATTTAACCTAGAACGGAAGGGACCTCAAAATCTCTAGGAGGCTAGGAAGGGCCAATCAATCAACTTCGAGGGGCCCTCGTAAAATGTTCCTGTCCAGGCCACCAAGGGGGCCACTGGGAATTGGCTCCACTAAAGTTAAAGCTAGATTAAAGTTCTTTTAATTCATTCATTTTTTCTGTTATTATTTCTATATATAGGGCTGACATGGACTCTGCAACCTACCCATAATGAAAAGATGTATACAAAACAGTACACAATATGTATATGGTCCACATATACATGGAATTGATTTAGAGAATCTGCCGTATATGGTAGCGATATCTGAAGGCAGAACTATATGTTTCTTATAAAACTATATGTAGGGCAGTATGACAGCTGGGCTGGTTCTGGTCTAGACTGTTCGAAGGCAAGCTTTCACTCGGAAAGGCCCATGTATGCAACGTGTACAGACTTGCCACTCAACAGCAGTTCAAAGCTGTCTGACATTAGTGCAGTATTGTGCAGATGATTTGTTAGTGACACAAATGCTTTGTCATCAAAGAGGACTCGCTTCATGTTTGGGCTTGTGTCTTAGGTGAAGAAAATCTGCCATTTGCATAGTCATTTGAGGTTTAAGGCAGGAGGCGATGACCTTTCCAAGCTGTAAGCACTCATTTGTTGGGGGGTGAAAGGTCCAGTGGGTAATTGGTAAGAGAGATGGAAATGTTTCCCCTAGACCAGACACACCATATACACTATCTGATCTCTTAAGAGTCTGAGACCCCTTGCATTTCTAACAGAAGAACATGAGGATTCTCATTCTCACACACACACACACACACACACACACCTCTCTCTCTCTCACACACACACACACGCACAACTCAGTCTCTCTTTCTCTCTAGACAATGAATGGGAGACAGATTTTCTGGACCCACAGAATGTTTGTTTGAATTTTTATACCCAAATGAGCTTTATTCTATGGTAGTTCTCATTTCTGAAATGGAAAATGTACCCATGTACATAGAGCATTTCCCTGGGTGCTCTCTCACCTTTGTCACCTTTCCCAATTCATTGTCCATTCGCCTTTAGAAAATTGACCGATTTGAAAAGCATTCAAGAATTCAGGTCATTGGCCTCTTGTCAATCTATGTGCGAACTTTCATCCAAATCGGATCAGAACTGTAGGAGTTACGGCTGATACGGACGGACACACACACACACAGACAGACAGATAAACACACAGACAGGAGCGACTGCGAAACCCTCTCACCAGCACTTCGGGTGAGACCCGTTATCACGCGGGGTGTAATAACATACACGTTCTTCATTTGGGTTGTGTTCCCCTTTAAGGTCTCCTAGTTACATGTCAGTCGCTGCCTCCCGAGATCAGGCTCGCCTTGAAAGTAGACTAGAGTAGCCGATTGCCGACAGGCGAGCAAGCCTCAGGACGGACGGCTCAGAGTTGACTACACCGGCAATGGCAGACGTCGTGTTTATTAGACGACACGCGTACAACACGATGCATCATTTTATCTCGCAATTATACACCAATCAGCAACTGAAACTGCTATACGATTGATAATATTGTGCAGGTTAACTTTGGTTTTGATATTAACGAAGGATGACTAATACTATATACTAACACCTAACCATGAATTGATGTGAATCAAGTGTCTCCTCGTACTTCTTTTAAAAAAAAAAATGTATTTAAATAAAGGATATCAAAATCTATACAAGGCATTGAATAGCCTACCAAGACCCTTCGGGTTTTTGATATTATACATTTATTTTGATATAGGCACTGCACAGAAGTTTATTAAGGCAGCATTCACAGTATAAGGCATTCAATTGTGAATGTTGGTAAGCTACTCATAAAATCATTTGGTGTGTGCCTGATAGTTCACGTAGCCTATATTGGAATAACGAAGAAGAATAAATCAGTTGAAAGTAAGAAGAAAAAAACGGATCTAAGTCTCTTCATTTCCTTGTGGGTGGTGACATAATCTCTCTGGGCCAATAGGCGATTTGCTCAAACTATAGCAAGTCGTTTCCCATCATTCATGAGGTTCTGCAGTTGGTTTAAGAGCAACTGCAGCATCTTGCTCTCCAAACTGCAAGTGCCTCGGTCCCCGTGAGATTTCAGAGGCTCGTGCAGTCGGGTCTACGCAGCAAGTCGGACACGATTCTAAACGTCATGCAATGTGCTTTGCAAGGCGGCGGATGAAACTGCGCAGATTCTACTCCTAATGCCTAGGAGCCCTAATGCGCTGCCTTCCCACAGGACCTGTTTAGACGAATGCCACAGTGGCCATTCTCCTCATCACTACACTGAGGCGTAATTAACCTCTCTCCATCGGGACAGCTTACACCACCAGCTCGCTTCTTGTCTTTTGCTCGGCTTAATTGAGATGCTGTCAGAAATATTTAACGTCAATATTTTCAAAGCGTTTAACACTAAAGTATTATGTTATTTTTTTTGTTTTGGAGACTTGGACTATGGTGGAATACCTGGTCACTCACGTACGCATACTTGGCTGCTACTCCCAGGGACGGATTATGAATCTGAGGCCTTCTGGGCACAAGCACCTCAGGGGCCACTCCATCCACAGAACTCACTGCCATAACGGTAGACCTTCAAGATATGGTACAGTGTGGTGCGAAGCCATAAGGGCTGAAGGCAGGTTGGGGTCCACATATAGCCTTTTTCCCCCTTTTTGCTCCCTTTTTACTCCCACCTCGCAACTGTAAAGCAGAGGAGGCTTGCTTGATCTGATTTCGAAAGGCCTCTTTAAAGCTCCCATGACCTTTGGGCCTCTGGGCCAATGCCTGATAGGCCCGTTTGGGTCATTTCTATTGCTACCACTACCACTACCACTACCACTACCACTACCACTACACTACTACTACTACTACTACTACTACTGCTACTACTACTTCTTCTACTAAATGCTAAAAGGGCAACAGAACACACAATGTTCCATGGCTCTAAGGGGATCCTCTCTGCAAACACTTATCCTTGTCAAACACCCACTGTCAAAGAGGGGTGCCCACACAGAGGCGGTCTGACATGACAAAAACACATTGAATTTCTATCATGGCCCGCTGGTCATAAGTAGGAAACCTGCAGTAAAGGAATATTGCACCAAAGTTTTAGTTGAAAACTAATTCATCACTTTTCCTGAAGGTCACGTGTTTTGAGTACAGTACAGTAGCAGTGAGCAACAAGGAGGAGAATCAAGCCAAAAGCTGAAGGAGATGCTATCATCCCAGAAAAACGTTGGCTGTGATCTGGATGGGGGTCGTGACTTATTGGCCAAGCTGTAAACTCTAATAATTTTCACCTAAAAAGTTGTTTATAAACCTATCCCATACCTTAACCCTAACCTTAAACATTCCCATGCCACCTACAAATGAGAAAGAAATGTAAAAACATCCTTCTGGGAGATGGGCTTTAGACAGTACCGTCTCGGTGAGGCAGATACGAGGTGTTTGTCGACAGCACTGCAAAATGTTGCTAAAGCGATGCCAGATGAAAGGAGCCGCAGGAGTGCATACAGTCTCGTAGATTGTCTTGTCGCAGTGGGAAAGAGCCAGACCATATTTTGGAACTGGGGTCACAGAACTGCAAGTGCCAGTGTAGTCATCTGATAACACGGTCAAACTCGAAGAATGCACTTAGTAGAGTGCGGACCTCTGCCAAGGTTTAAAGGATAGAAATTACATCTGGTTATGAGCTGTAATCTGGTGTTGGCTAGATGGACCATACTTGTTAAATAAGAGAAATACATAGTAGGTTTTGGTCTTTCCGTAGGCTATGTCGACAATAGGAACATAATTAAATTACACTGGCCTTATACTTTAACAATCTCCCCTGTTTCTACTTTGCTGTTTACTTTCACACTCAACATTTTACTGGGTAAAGAAAAATCTATTGGATCTGGGGGTCATATAGTTTGGCTTACCAACTATCAAAATAATACATATTGATACCATCACTAGGATATCACAAAGGGACAGCATATTTCAGATGTCATCATGATTGCTCTGTTGAGGTCATGTTAGTTTTGTGAGAATGTCACACCATGAGGCAAACTAAAACGTCACAGAGCTCCTCGCTATAGTCTGATAAACATATTTTGACAAGTATGGTGCAAATCAGACAAAGCATTGACAAGTAACATATCACTTCCTGTTTACCATGCGTCTATCCAACATTTTAGACAGTTTGGGCTATGAACTATGTATGTGCTAGCGGAAAGGTCAAGGGGTCATCAAACTCAGTAGGTTTCTTCATATAAGGGCCATGAATATTGATATGAAATCTTGGGACTGTATGACTAAAGGGCAGGAGATGTGCTCATTTGAAAAGTGATTGTGATCTCTGATGGTGGCGTTAGATGAAAGGTCACAGGGCCACCAAAATCAATAGATTTCTTCCCCTAGGCACTGTAAAAGTAGAAAGATGGAAGGCCTACACTGTAACTAGGAAGGGAAAAAAACAAACATACACTGTGAAAAGTCAGAATGGGGAAAACTACCCACACTCTAAGAAAAAGAGAGGAACTGGACACTGTACAAAATTTATATAAATAAAGTTCAATACAAGAAAAAAAAGATAAATCCGGTTCATGCCGACTCTATGCAGTCGCTGTCACTTTATACAGGAATTCAGTAAAGTATGTCTCTGTGACCTGTTTTAACAGTTTTTGGAAAACAAATAGAAAACAATGGAGTTCTACGACTTCTGGAAATAAAATTACACCGGCTCTATCCTTTAAATGTGATGTGATTTTATGTTGAGAAGCATTATAATTTACTGCATTTTGAGCAAGGCCCTAGACTAAGTTTTCCACTAGTGGCACTGTTCGTCCAGCTCTCTCATTTGGTCGCTTTTTAAAAAATTTGTTGTGCAGTACTTTATTCAGGACCTTCATTCAGGGCTTTAGACTATGAGCAAAATGATTGCATATGCAACCTTTTTTTGGGGGAAATGCGTGTTCATATTTGACCTGGTGACACTAGTACGAGTGGAGAGATTATATTTTGATATATTGCACTGGTTTATTGCCTATCTTTCTGTTAACTAACTCAACCCATTCAAGCAATCAGGTGAAAAGTAAGCTGTCTACATTTTCAACCGCAAAGTAAGGGGAGAGGGCTGTGTAAAGGACGCATCTAAGTAATCCGACTAAGTCGGGTCTAGTTGACATAGACATTCAATTCAATAAATATTGAATATGTTTGCACAGCCATTCAGACTGTTCCACTGTGTTTTGTAGGCAGGTGTCCTTCCATGTGCTGTATGAACAGTGTGTGTGTGTGTCTGTGACCGACTCCCAAGCCTGTGCAACCCCCCCCCCGTGTCAGTGGCCTAGCCGACCGTGGCGGTGGCTGGCTTTGCATAGCGGATGAAGTTGAAGCTTTCGTTTTTTGCATACAGAGACCTGCCATAACTGTTCTTCCGGCTGCTTGTAATACAACAAGTTCCCCTTGAAGAGGGAAGGCCTCTGTCCACACACCAGTGTCCTCCTGATGAATCTACTCAAAGGGATAGATGGGATTTCTTTTACATTAAGTGGTATGAAGTTGTGTAATCGACGTATATCCACTACCTTACTCACCGAGTCCTGTGTTTGGAGTTCTGGCCCGGGTTCCGAGTGATCCGGGAGGCTTCAGACAGGCAGCAAACAGGGGCCTCGAAACAAAAGAAGTGTTAATCCACACCATAACATACAGACAAAAATTTTAACCATCCACAACAGAAAACAGCGGGCCTCCTGCATTTCCTATGCTCGATTCTTCTCTCCGACTTGATGTCTTGGATCAAGGCCCCAGTGTAGGGATGTTAATGATTAATCGACGCTCGATTAATGGTCGTTAAGAATATGAGAGATCACGTGGAATTTGATCGATCTAACGGTGGTATCAAATAAAGATATTATGAACAACGTGTAGTGCTGTCTTGAATTGTATCAATGCAAGAAATATTTCTCTACGTGGCAGCAATGAGACATTTCACCTTCAGTAATGTTGAAACGAGAGCTGTGACCAAACTCCTCTTGAAATTCTTTATAGACTTGGAGACGTGTCGGTCCTTTAACGTTAACGGTGCTTTGCTAAATCTGTTGCGTTAGCAACTTGGCACCCCTTGTCACTGCTCTGTCGCACCGCTTCTATATGGGCTTACTATAACGTATCCTTCACCTTTCCTTGTTAATTCGCCTCAAACGCAAAGTATTTCCAAACAGCACGGTTTCTTTTTCAGTCAAAACCGGTCGCAGCAAACTATTTTCAAGTGAAGTGGATGGAAGAGTGGAGACGCGTTGAGCACAGAGGTGCGTTCAACACGGCATTATGTTTGCAAACACGAACATTTGTGGGGAAAAATGTTTTATTTATGAGATTAAACGTTTGTAAGCGTTCATAAACGGTAAGGGGAGGTAGTGTTTGGCAAACGAAAATGACATCACAGCTACTGGAGTCCCACATGGCTGTCATGACTATTATTTTACAAGTTATGCATTTTATTATCTCTCTCATTATTGTTGTTGCTTGCTGCCTTTTAGAACAGCCTGGCTGACGTTAGTAGCGTCCTTCACCAATGACTGCAAGTAAAGGACAAGACTCTTTTGCATGATTCGCTTACTGGTGCGGGACAGACGAGGAATTCATCCAGTGGGACAGTTGGATTTTGACAGAAAGTCAAGTCTGATCCGTTTTTTTGATGTAGTTAGATAAGTTGAACGCACCTCAGCCGTGTGTGCCTGAGTGGGAGGAGGCGGGGCTGTTGGGCAGCGTGTGAGTGTGTGTGTGTGTGTGTGTCTATCGGCGCGAGACTGCCTGTACTGCCTTATTGAAATCTTCTACAATGAGAAATCTGATGGTCAATGAATCCGTTCCGTGAATATGCTGTCTGAATATATCTATATCTTTATGTGAAAATAAAGATTTGAAAAACACGCATTTACTATTTTGCCACAGGCAATATGTTTTTTTTATTATATATATAAAAAGATGACGATTAATCGATGAATTGATCGTTAACGTCGTCAATGGTCGAGTAAGGAAATTTCTTCAAATCTGCGACGCTACCCCAGTGTGACGCAGTTACTATGAACTGGGCCGTGTTCCAAGACATCATGTCGGTCTGAAAGCATAGGGAACGCGCAAGGCCCGCTTTGGATGGTCAAAACTTATGTCTGCATGTTGTGGTGTGGATTCAAAGTCATCATAAATCAAAACAAATCTCCTTTTTTGGGGGGATGTCCCGGCGGGCATCCGTTACATGCGATATGTGCAAAAATAATGGTAATACTCCGCGTTGTTCAGTCGGAAGCAGCCTGGAACAGCCCCGAAGCCGCCCCAAGCAGCAGTGACATGGTGTCTTGTTAGACAAAGGAGACAGCTGCTATTTTCAGGACTGTCATATGAGTCTATTTGTGATTCAGTGTCTGTCTCCCAATTCGAGTGTGTGTGTGTGTGTGTGTGTGTGTGTGTGTGTGTGGAGACACCGC
>OMKL01141152.1:0-12812 GCA_900302295.1 Parasudis fraserbrunneri | reverse complement strand
GATGGAGCGCTGCATCAGCCCATCCTACACAGTTCATCTTATGACACACACACACACACACACACACACACACACACACACACACACACACACACACACACACACACACACACCGGTGGTGCGCCAAGAGTGGGTAATAATCGAATCACCCATGCTATCTGACAACTAGTGGGTAAAATCAACAGTATGAAGAAAAACAAGTTAAATTTCAAACAATAGGCAAATAGTTTGAAGGACATAATACAATATTGACGCTCATAGGCTGCATTACGCAACAAACCAACTACAGTATGGAGGCACAAGGATCACAACAGGTGAAAAAAAGGTAAGATACATTAGGCTCTCATCGCCTACCTCATATTTGACGTTGTAATGCGAAAAGGTCTTCAATTAAATGCAGACATTGAATGATGATGAACCATGGTGCCGATTTGTAAACTTCCTGGTACATTAATGCAAGTTTCAAGAAGCAAAGCTCATATACATCAGAAGTGATGCACTGATATAGGCTACTACGGAAATCACTTTGAAATTTAATCTTCGGGGAGCAGACTCACATGCCCTGCCCCGCATTTCTGATTTGTTCAGTGACCAATCAGCACAATTTTGCGCACGAACAGTCAGTTTACGCACAACGTTGCACTACGACAGTAAGGCTAGTGCGTTAAATGTGTTTATAGAATGCGTAGATCATCTCATAAATGTGGGCCAAATACCATTTTCGAGTGTTCTGTATAACGACCATGTTCCTGCCCCCCAACCCATCAGCGATATAACCTTACCTTTTCACAGATGCAGTACTTTGATCACACTCTTTTCTGTGCCGATGCGACGTTGAAGGACCACGAGAGGTGTACAGTAGTAGTCAGTCTGTGTTCTCTGTGCGGTAGCTACAATGAACTCAGGGACAGCTCAATGCAGCCCTGCCAGTGGCTAATAATAGAAAAACAGTGGCGACCTCTACCAGTTACCACGGCCTCCCTCTCTCCACCCGCACGGAGCATGACAAGTGCATGATGCATGCATGTTACTGTAGGATGAAGAGGTGATCCTTCTCACTGTCCCTCACTGTCCCTCCCTCTCTCCCTCTCTCACACTCACTCCTCACTCACACACACACACACACACACACACACGAAGCAATTCATTGTTAGAGACCGTTCTTTATTGAGGCAAAACTGTTGCACAAAATTATTTTCAGCCCAACATATTGAAAGCATTGAAAGATGTAGCCTACAACAACAAATGTGGAGTTAACAACTGATTTTCTTAACGAAATTAGCCCATTAAGATCGCCAGTAAGAGAATCTCACTTACGTATAACGTCATGATGTGGAGAGTGCCTTTGAATATTATTGGCAGAGTTTTTATATAATTTTACTTAAATCAAGAAAGTATAGTTGTTGTGACCAAGTTTGGCCAGTTGAGGGCGGTATGGGCTCTGTCATCTTGGAAACCACAAACATTGCAATGGCATCCTCTTTACAATGGAATGGCATTAAAGCGCATACAATTCACAAGTCAACCAACTTTCTCATGAATGAAGACATTAATTATACCCTGCTGTTAACCAGTTTATAATTTAGTTAAAATTAAATAAACTATATTCAAACTTTTTGCAGTCTTCAAAGGACATCATTACAATCTCACACTGTCCTTGAAAGTACAATTTCACAGTTCTCATTTACACTTTTCAGTGATGCTGGCTAGCCTACTAGCTTAAGATATCAATACAGCGGAATGCATAACAAGTAAATATATTATGCTACAGTATATACTATCTGTATCTATCCATCCAAATACTAAAAAATGACTGCAATACAATTGGTATTTTACAATCTAATTTGAGATCTCTAATAGGTGGAAAAATACAGGCTAAGTAACTGTTACAGTATTTTGTGATAGGTGGAAGAAGAATACAGGCTAAGTGACTGTTATGGTAACGTTTTGTGATAGTTGGAAGAATTGTACAGGCACTGGAACCTTACGCCCCAAAAGTGGGATGGACAACCCTAAAAACTGAGGTAGAGGTTACCACAAACCATGCTGATGATCAAATGATTATGAAGATAGATTCATTGAAAAGTAACAGTATCCAGGTATTTCACAGCTGCAAGTCTTGTAGGGCTGGGTATCGGATTACCCTGATCCAATTTCAATTCACAATGTCCCGATTCCATTTGATTTTGATTCACTTCAGTTAGGCTTGATGGCGCTGGTCTCAGGGGGCCAGCACCTGCCATTGTTGTCAAAAGATGTAATTTGGTCAACTGAGTTTCCATTAGTAGTTCAGTGGAAAGTCAAACTACAGACATCTGCTGCAGGACAGGAGGCATGCTAGAAATAATGTTTAGTGAAGATCCTCACATATCCACTGTAAAAAGATGTAGAATTAAAAGATGGATCTTGGGATTTTAAGAATTGATTTGATTAAATGATATGATATAAATTTTTTTCTAGTTTTCCCCAGCCCTTAAGTCTAGCATGTCTGAACAGTGAAAAAAGAAAAAAAGTAAGTTACAAAACCATATTTTAAGCCTTTATTATGTCAACAATCCCCTCTACATTAGTTAAGACTGTGTGTGAATTGCTGGTCAGAGATAGTCACTACTGGTTGTGTGTGTGTGTGTGTGTGTGTGTGTGTGTGTGTGTGTGTGTGTGTTTGTGTGTATGCGCGTTCGTGTCACACTGGCTTGGGCTGCAGTTTGTTCTTCTTGGGTTGGAAGAAGTTCTCTACTATGGCATCAACCAGGTCATCCAGCTCTTTCTGTAGCTGCTGGACATCACTGATAGCGAGAAAGAGGGGGAGCGAAGAAAGAGAGAGACTCATCAAGATCAATACATGTTAAGAATTTTGAAAGACGCCAAAATGCTGGCCCAAACCATATCCAAAAACATGAAACACACCTAAGCACACAAACACATGAAGCTTATAAGATAACAAATAACACATGAGACCCATGGAACTCTCCACTGGGTCTGAAAGGGGTACATCGAAAGGTAAACAAATAGCCTCCTGGTGAAAAGGGTTGTCACTAAAGTCCATTTGATTTACAGAGGTGGTGTGTTGGGGTCTCGTCTCTCATCCCGTAATTATGATCCTGGTGATGTCATCTCATTAAAAGTATAGGAAAAAGACAGTTTCTTTGTGTGTCTCTGTACTATCCAACAGCTCTCCCCACTGTAACTAGCCTTGTGCATGTAGAACTAGCCAGGAATTCATTAGAGGATGACACTGGCGACCATTTTCACTATTTCACTATCAGACTATTTGTTTACTTTTCAATGTACCCCTTTCAGACCCAAGGGAGAGCCAGCTTGCATAGTGTTCCATGGGTCTGACCTTGTCAGGCAAACAGCTACCAGACTTTACACTGGGTACTGGACTGGTCTCTAAAGACGACCAACCTGTTGCCGGGAGCCGCGCAGAGTTCAGTGTAGTACTTGATCTTCGGCTCGGTGCCGCTGGTCCTCATGGTGGCCACGCCCCCGTTGGAGAAGGAGAATGTGATCATCTGACTGGAGCTGGAGGTGGGCAGAATCTGGGGAGGAGGGGGGATGGAGGGAGAGAGGTAAAGAAAGATAAGGTTGTTTGGAGGAACAGGTGAAGGGCACAGGACATAAAGAGATTCCACACAGGTCTATACAAAGACACACGAGATAAGATGTACAAGATAATTTGTTTATTCTATATCTTGTTAGATTTATTTTGACCCCAGATGATTATGTGTTTCAAGTCTTACCTTTGGGATATGGGAAGTGTTGAACCTTGAATTTGAGAAGTTACTTAAACCTGCACTATGGAACTTTTTGGGCAGAGTTGGGCTGAACAAGAGAAATCCCTCCCAACAGCAATGCATGAAACACAGTCAAATTCCCCATTCGAGCTCCTCTGGTTGGGGCATGACCAGTACCACGAAATCCACAAAAGGCAACAGTCTCGTATTGAGAGGATAAAATGTGAATGACACAAATTTAAAACAGTGCTTAAGTTACCTTGCTTGAGTTTTTTTTTTCCCCGTTTAAAAAAAGATGCAGTTACCTTTAACAGCCACAAGGTGCAAATCATCCATAGTGTTGTTTTAAAATAAATTTTCACTGTTTTGGTAGAACACTTTTTTGTTTTTTTGCAATGCAAACATTAGCTGCCTGCAGCTACCAACAGGTTTCAGGCAACCTGTGGTGACAATGAATACCAAGGCCAGCCAGTAGAGATCTTGGACTCTTTTTGCAAACTCATGGAGGTACAGTATGTATGCTAAAAAGTGAAAATGCTCTATCTGAAATAAATGGAAATTGAATAGGGTATGTCTGAGGATGGAGGTGTTGTGTGTGTGTATGTGTGTGTTTCTGACTCTGCCTAAAATCTGGGATGCATTTCAGACAAAGGACCAGTTGATTGGTGCTGGCCCTGACCTCAATTTGTAAAAAGCAGATTTTAGGGTCAGTGGTTAAGGTTAGGGTGTTTATGTGTGTGTGTGTGTGTCCTTACAGCCTTGTTGTTGGGCTGGTTGCTGTCATAGCCGGTAGTCAGGTCTCTCACTCCGGTGACTGTGACACCACCACACTGTTCAGGGTAGGAGCCCTTCCTGTCATCAAAGTTACGCAGGCGCTCAAAGAGGCCTCGGATCACCTCCTGGTCATGGCAGATGAAGTAGGAGTTCTTGGTGATGTGGTAGCCATACCTGGCGACGTAGGAGAGTAGGAGTAGGAAAAGTTTCATTTCAAAGCGAGACTCTATCAAAGTGATTGCTGGCATGAAATTCAAAGTCATTATGGAAAATAGCTGCAGTTATTTAATCTTATTTTGCTTACAAAATAGTAAGGTTTTTGATGAGGCAATCATCTGCATTTTCTTTTTAAATATATAGTTAACAATGAGGCAACTTTTTAGTCTTTCGCCCCTAAAATTTACAGCAAGTATTTTGGATATACAGTATTTGATGCATTAAAGGTACAACAAGGGTACTGGCTAAAAGGCCTGTGCATTACAGCAGGCTACCTGTAACAAAAGAAGCATGCTCTGTGAATGATGTCTTGTCAACTTTTATGAATGTCTGCCATTGATTATGAACGACTCAGACTTCAGACTTGAGATAAGTGCATGCAGTGTGGACTTAATACCAAAATTACCTCCGACTTATCCTTCGATTTAAGTGGCTCAATACCAGTTGCGCACGTGGGGAGGGGTTTCTTCCAAATGGAGGTGTGTCTCGAGATAGTCATGTCATGTGAGACACAGACTTGCAAGTTAAGTTGATTTTGGCTGCGTGATACACGCTCCTGAGAAAAGGGGGAATAAGTCCAGCGCCTCTCATGACCACTTACCACACAAATTGATACAAAAAAAAAAGATTAAGCCCATTATCTTGATGCAACCACTGACATCTGACAACTGAAATAAATCCACCGGCAGACTGTTTGCAATTGACACTTGAATTTGCCTCCAGGGATGAATAAATGTTTGCATATCTATCTATCTATCTATCTATCTATCTATCTAAAGGCAAGTGCGTTTTAAAGGGGATGACGGAGACATATCCATTGAAAACACTCTAAACTCCCCCCCTACCTGGCAACCAGTGGGCGGGTGCTTCAAGGCAAGCTATTTACATATTCCTGGTGTGTCGCCCAGCATCAGAGATGAGCGCCTGCGTAGCAATGGTCTGAATATGAACATCTTCTCCTGCGTATCTTTTGTATTGAGTCTGAGGATGTTGCACACCGTGCTTACGTCATCAACTCTGACTCAGAGCCGTAGTGCGTTCTTCATCGCGGTCTCCATATTGAACTGATTTAATGAAACGTGAATTGACTCTTAACACTCTGCGTGTGTGTGTGTGTGTCTGTGTGTGTGTGTGTGTGTTTGTGTGTGTGTGTTTGAAGTTTGATCAGCAGTACGTATGTCTTACTCTTCATAGATGGCAGTGAGTTGTTGGGACAGGCTGGTGTTTTTGGTTTCCAGGTATGAAGTCATTTCTGCTGCTATGGCTGCAGCACTCACCCCATCCTTATCCAGCACAGAGGAGCTGCACATGTAACCTGCAACACGCACACGCACATTTTTGCATTATGGGGACATTCCATAGACTTACATTCACTCCTTACCCTAATCTTAACCATAACGACTACATGCCTAACCCCAACCACCAACTTTAACCATAACCTCCAACCCTAAACTAGCTCCTTTACCTTATGGGGACCGGCCAATGTCCCCACAGTGACTAAAATAATATTGTGTTCATCACTTGCGGTGACGTTTGGTCCCCACAACAGTAGGAAAACAAGGACACGCACGCACGCACGCAGCTTCATCCCTCCTGCACATAACCTCTGAAACATGCTGTACACGTACACGGCACTGCCCCTACCAGCAGGTCAAGGGAGAGGCTTGCCATTCTAGTTAGTTAGACAGCGATCAAGGCTTTGTTCACACAGCAGGCAAATCAGATTTGTTTTGCAAATCCGTTTTTTTCCTTCAGACAATGTCATAATCTGCTGGCATATCTACACTGGTTGTCACAATAACAACGCAGGCATGGGGACGTTGCCAGCTTTTATCTCGTTATTCGTCTTTAGGTTTTTATTATAGGGCTGGCTCAAACTATTGGGATATTTCAACTTTGCAAATCAGAAGTAATTTTATTTTTCATCATTCCTTTAATATTAGTCTCGTTGTTTTTCGCCTCAAGGTTAAAAACCCCCCAAAAAAACCACATTGCGCACAGCTGATGAAATATTTGTTGTGTATTTCACATGACATTGATTATGATGTAATTGTAATTGGGCAAATGGAAAGAGCCTAGCACACACACACACGCTCTCTCTTTCTCCCACACTCACACTCACACTCACACTCACACTCACACTCACACTCACACGCACAGTTCCTACATTGTGGCAGCGAGTGCTCAGCCTGTCAGTAAAGGTTATTTGGCTACTTCATCCAGTGTGTTGAACACAATTACAGGCTGAAATGTGTCTCTGAGGAGATGTATTCCTCCAGTAAACTGACATGATGAGGACTGCATTGTGCTGTCCTGCTTTACGGACAGACAGAGCTAGTTGTGGTCTGAATATCTATTAAGACTAACGTTAAGGACCAACGCCTTAAAAGTCGAGTCAGCTGTTCTCTGCTCTTCTTGTCGCAATGTCTGACAGAAATAAAAAATAAATAAATAAAAACTTCAAATCTGGTCTGAGCAGTCCGACTGAGTCACATTTCCAGAGAATTCATGTGGCTTTTTGCAGTCAGACTTCAGAAAAATGATCCGGCTCATATCGGATATGCAAAAAAATCGGATTTGAGCTGCCTGTCTTAACAAAGTATAAGTCTTAATCACGTTATATGGGAACTCAATGCAGCATGTGACCTTAGTCCAACTTTTTGTGTGTTGGGTGACTGACTACTACAATGACCCAAAAAGCCTTTTAGCCAATTCATGCCTGGTCCACACATTCCAAAAATCGCTTTTCTAAGTTTCCAGTCTTGTGATATGATTTAAACTTTCTGATGATCTTAGAACTATGAATTGTTAGCTCACAAAATCCTAGATTGCCCAAGCAGAAAGATACACAGCACACGAGCTTTGTAACACAAAGGTCAATAGCAATCTAAAATTGTATCTATCAAATTGCCAAGATAATTTTGATGATTCGAGAATTGTTTAAAATCAAACTGTGACCTCGATAATTGAAAACGAATCTTGAGATTCCCAAAGACTAAAATTTTTATGATTATCAAATAATAAAAGTCTGCCTTTGTCCCTTCTCTGACCCAAGATCTAACTGGCCTTACATGAACTCTTTCACACAAGATCAAATGAACTTAGTGACATCATGGAGTCTACCATCTACACAGACCCAGTGCACCTCAGTGCTAATTAAAATGGGCTGCCTTCCTGTCCTGTCCTGGCGCACACTGGGTACAGAAAAATATGAAAACAGATGTCTTCAGGTCCTTCTCCTGCTTACTTGGACTGTTCCGACTTACCTTTTGCACACTAGTCACATCCAAAGACCCTCCCTGCCCCCTCAGAACTGCATGTCCCCTTCCCTCGCTTCACAGTTTAGTTTCGTTTACCAGGTGTGAGTGGGATAAGTTGCATGCCAGTAAGTGAGGGTACAAGTGGGCTATGTCCACATTAGTGTGTTTAGTATTCGCACAGGACTAATATCATGAGAAATACCCCCCATTCACATGGGATCCGTTTTTACTGAGGAGTCCTGAGACTGAATGCAACAAGCCCCAGATTTGACCGGTAGGATGCGCAAGATGTCAATCTGGATGTGCACTCACATTGGAATAGTACTATCAGAGAACTTCTGTCTTCACCAAAACACAGTAGGTAATTTGTGCAGGAATTGTTATGTTACAAATTAGAGATATGGCAGATTTGCACTGGATAAAAATCATCCACAATTACAAATGATTACAATTCACTGGACTTCTGCAGGCAATCCGAGTCCTGTGTGAATAGGGCTTGTGAATGTGTATGCCTACCTATGGCTTCCTCAAAGGCAAACAGCACAGTCTTGCCCTGGTCCAGCAGGTCTTTGGCTCTGTTCCCCATCCACTTGAAGCCTGTCAGCGTTTCCTGACCACACAACAAGTGATGTCAGACAACGCGCAGTGGCATTCATTCAATCAGAGACAAAGAAATGTGATTTGAAGGCAGGGGGGTTAATAAGGTTTTAATTCTGGTTCAGACCTTCTAGCAAGGCTAGAATATAAACCTCATTTGGGTGTAGGAGCTCACACAAACATTTTATGACCCCATAAAGTCAGAGCCCCATTCATTGTCTATGGAGCAGCCATAACAGCTCTCTCTGACTTCTAGCTTCAGGAGAGAGTGGTGCATGTTCAGAAATACTGACTGAACTGTCCTGGGGCATAAGAAGAACATATGTGAATTCTTGAAATGGATGACATTCCCTTTTAAATGAAAACAGAAGTATGTGCATAGAGAGAAGGTAGCAAGGCCTACAACAATACATATGTATGTGTGTGTGTGTGTGTGTGTGTGTGTGTGTGTATGCGTGCGCGCATTACCTCAAAGTGGAAGCCCTCCTTGAGAGCGATGGCTCGTAGTATCTTGGAGGAGACGGTGCTGGAGAGCATGTAAAGGTTTTTGACGGCAGCAGGGTCTGTGTTCCTCTCCTTCCAGCAGCGGAACACCCACCAGCCCAGCAACGCCCCCAGCTCATTGCCACTGAAAACACGCCACTTGCCACTGGTCGACAGAGAGAGATGGAGGGAGACATTATAGACACATGCCACAGCACACATACCACACACACACATACCACACATACAAACGCAGCAGGACTTATTTTGCAATGGCCGCTACAGAGCGAGAGCGAGAGAGAGAGATAGAGAGAGAAATAGAGATGGAGAGAGGGAGAGAGAGAAAGAGACCTTTTCTGTTTCTCAGCGACAGCCAGTCTGTCAGCATCAGGGTCGTTAGCCAGCACCACACTGGCTCCTTCCTTCTCAGCGAGGGCAAATGACAGGGTCTGCAGAGAGACAAACAGATACATGTTTAGGGCATTTCTGCTTTATTGGACAGCACAGTAGAGAATGTCAGGAAAAATGGGGAAGAGAGAGGGAATGACATGAACTAAGGTCTCAGTCTGGATTTGAACCCAGGAAGATGCTACCATTACATAGTATGTGTCTTAGCTTGGTGAGCCACCAGCACAGCCATCTCTAGGTATTGTCCTAACACTTGGTATTGTCATATCAGAGTGTGTGTGTGTGTGTGTGTGTGTACCAGGACCCCCTCTCCCTCCTCTGGGTTGGGGTACTTGACAGTGGGGAACTCGGGGTCCGGGTCCTTCTGCTCCTCTACTGCGTATGGGGGTCGCAGGTCAAAGGCCTTGAATGCTGATTGGACGAAAGCATGACCAACTCCGTGTACAGACGTGTGCACGATCTTCACCTCTGAACTCTTGTTGATCTCTCTGTGGAAACAAGTGACAGGGGGGGAAAGTGTGACAAGAATCAAAACAAAGTCTGTGTGTGTGTGTGTGTGTGTGTTAATAGGACAGTGTCTATGTGGCTCTGTAGTATGTCCAAGTCATACTAATAGTTCAAGATGTGATAGATTTCACTGCAGTATACAGATTTATTATTCATCATGCCCGTGACTTATGATTATCATACACAAAGGAAGGGAGCACCTTAAAACCACTTGCATGTAATTTAGTAGAGCCTTAGGCCAACTTAGTTGTCAGCCCTCCAGATTCAAAATTGCAAACGGGTATTTCCTCTTACCTGGCATCTACATCAAAACGACATCACAAATCATGGGCGATGGTTGCTGCGTTTTGGGCATGTACAAAACATAGAAATGTTGTTGTTGTTGTTGTTGTTGTTGTTGTTGTTGTTGTTGTTGTTGAGGCCTAGCATAATAGCCAGTTAGCTAGGTCTTGGGGATGTTTTGAGTGCTCTGCATAGTGCAAGGTGTGCTAGAAAAACAGAGTAACTAAAACACATTCAGGAACCTGGCAGTTTTGTTTCTGCCCACACCGTTTTCTGCCCACAGCCTGGAGGTTGTGCACACTCCAGGCTGTTATGTTAAAGAATGGAATATATAGGTATGGTTTAGTGTGCTCATGTTTACGGTTCCCGGTATTCCCTTCCTTTAAAATCTCTGAGGAGGACAGCTAAGGAACCGCTATTTATTCCATGATGTTCTAGATAGGAGTGTTGTATGTTTGTATAACATTTTAAGTCAGAGCCCCATTCATTGTCTATGGAACAGCCCCAGAATTTACATCCCAGTTACATCACTGATTGGAGGGTTTGCTTTAGGAGAGAGTGATGCTTGCTCACAAATATTGACAGAAATATACTGTCCTGGGGCACAGGATGAACATATGTGAATTCTTAAAATGGGTGGCATTCCTCTTTAAATGCCCATAAACTATGTTGAAACTACAGAACATTTCAATCTTATGTATAGTATGTAGACATTTTAAGACAGATTTAATTGGTGGATTCAAATAAAGCATTCTGTGTGTGTGTGTGTGTGTGTGTGTGTGTGTGCGTGCACTACCTGTGGTGACAGTGTTTCTGAATGGCAGTGAAGTATTGTGTGTGAATGTCCTGGTAGGGGTCTTGGAGCAGGGGGCTCTTGAGGGCCTCCTCTGTGTTCCAGGACTCGGGCCAAGGCTCCAGGTTCTCCTCAATGGCCTTGGAGATGCCCTTGTCATGGGGGGCTATGATCTGGGCACCATTCTCCCAGTACACCTGACGCAGAGAGACAGAAGTTTGGGGAGAATGAAGAAACGAGGAGAAGGAATATTTATTGCATGGATAGCTTGGGTATTTATTATATGTTTATTATGTATTTATTACTGTCGTGTAGGGGATAACCCTACCACCGCCGCAGGTCCTTCGTGTGAACGTGATAACTCGAGTGGTCTCCAATAGAATCTTTGCAAATTTGCTGTGAACATTCATTACTTCTAGAGAAAGAACCCTATTGATTTTGGTGATCCCATGACCATTCAAGTAGCACCACCATCAGGCCAAACAACATCACTGTACTTCTCTAAAGTGCAATACTCTAGAGTCACTACTGTATATATGAACAAGCTGTACATACTGTACAGAGTCCACTGACTACATGTACATAAAACAACGTGATTTTTTATTTATTCTTTTTTGCTACCAGCCTATAATTATCTCTTCATCACCTCTTGCATTATCTGTATCCTGTTAACTGCCACAGGAATGGTTCATGGTCAACTGCACATAGCTTAGATTATGTCTACAGCATAAATGCTATAGTATTCAATGTAAATGTATATATTCTTTGCTCTTTTTCCTTCTCTTTTGTGTAAGTACATGCGGGGACGTTAAGCTGGAGTCACATTCCTTATATGTGTATACTTGGCAAATAAAACTGAATCTGATTCTGAAATATGTTTGTCATATTATAACAAGGATGCCTGTGAAATGTTATGTCAATTTGCTAATCAGTACAAAAGTTGAAGTACCTGAACTAAAACACAGTAGGAAATGTGTCAATAAAACTTTTTGAGCTGATTGTTTGGCCTTCATGAGGAAAAAAAATGAGGAATGTTACCTTGTATCCATTGTCCTGCTTGGGATTGTGAGAGGCAGTCACCATTATACCAGCACACAGACCAAGGTGGGATACTGTGAATGGCTGGAAGAGAAGAGAAGAGAAGAGAAGAGAAGAGAGGAGAAGAGAAGTTAGTTAATTTCTAAACTCAAAAATTATTTGTGTACTTAAAAAAAAAAAAAAAAGAACAAATATATATATATATGTGTGTGTGTTTTATGATACAAGTTGCGGTTTGGACCTGCCACTGTCATGTCTGCCTATTCATCTTGTATTTTGAGGACCACAATGGAAATACGTTTTTGACACTTTATTGTGTTATCCTCTATGATTTTATGATGTATGCATGACTGTTGGCTGTGCATTTATTATTGATTGTCATATAAACTAAACTAAACTACTATGAGATCATCCAGTAGACCTGTATAATAAGCATGAGATATAGAGACTGATACATGACCATGACATGTGACAGACACACCTACATGAGATTAGAAGCAGCTGGGTCTGAAGAGACACTATCACAACGGTCATCAGGCTAACAATACTTGACTGGTATGTATTCGAGTGAGAGCCAAGCCATTACAGAGAGAATCACAATAATCTATTCAGATATGAATATGAATAGAGTGAGTGAGTGAGTGAGTGAGTGAGTGAGTGAGTGAGTGTGTGTGTGTGTGTGTGTGTGTGTGTGTGTCATTGCCGGAGAGAGTTCTA
>OMKL01141137.1:0-10309 GCA_900302295.1 Parasudis fraserbrunneri | reverse complement strand
AAAATCTTCATAGATCCTTATGGCAAATTTGCTGCCCATAAGGAGCCAGATTTCTGGGTATCATTTCTGTGACTGTACGTCTAATGGGTAAGGAGATACACAAATACACAATACACAAATTGAAAGTTTGGCCTAATGGTCACGCTAAACGAAAGGTCATGGGGTCACCAAAATCAGTAGGGTTCCTCTAGGAATCATAAATGTTCACAGCAAATTTGAAAATATTTGAAAGAAAACTTCGAGGTATGGTGGTCAGGGTGAATCCATTATAAAGAGGTTAAATATAGGAAGAGAGAAATCACTGATGTCCTCATTGAAAACAACACCACATCATATGTGCACACCAATCGACTGTTTAAATATCAGGAATATAAATTTCAATGTTGTAAATAAAAAATCTTCTCATTTTGATGTAAAAACTAGCCAAATAGCAAGCCTAGCTTACCCTAATAAAAATTTTTTTTTAAATACTTCATCAATGTGCACCCAAAATGTAACATAAATCCTTTTTAAAAAAGATCCACTGAATGACATTCCGATTCTAAGACCCTAAACGTTGCTCAATCAAATAAGACCCGTCTACTTTTACTGGTCCCACTCCGTTCACTCCTAGGTCTGCTTAAGGTCTGCTTAAGGTCTGCTTAAGGTCCGCTTAAGGTCCGCTTAGGTCTGCTTAAGGTCCGCTTAAGGTCCGCTTAAGGTCCGCTTAAGGTCCGCTTAAGGTCCGCTTAAGGTCTGCTTAAGGTCTGCTTAAGGTCTGCTTAAGGACCTATGGAGTTCCACGTCTCAATTTCCTTCATGCCTCAGTCCGTTCTCCCCTGACACTGTCATTTCGGGGGTATAATTACGTGCCCATTTCACATTTTCAGAGCTAATTCTATTGTTTCAACTCACATGATGTCCGTACATTTTGGTTGTGGAGGTGGAATTTTGCCTACAACATGACATTAATGAAAAAAGGGTCTTTAAGACTATAGGGGGACTGAGGACTTGAGGAAAGAGATGGAAAGAACTGCTTATGAAATCATGCTATCGGTCTACTATGATGAAGTGAACAGAAACACAGAACCATGGAGCTCTGCCGACACTTACGTCCTGGTGCTGTATTCTAATGACACTGACAGAACTAACCAAGTTAATGCAGGAATTATTATGGGCTCCCCCTCCTAGGGCTACTTACTAGGGCTGTCCTTCACTAAGGAAATTCTTGGCACTGTACTTTGCCAACGAATGGGTTAGTTGCTTTCATTGATACATCTGTAAAATTGCGTTTCTCACATGCAATAATGCAAAAGGACCTCTATAAAGCTAGTGCCTAGATGGAGTATTCAGAGAGGTGCTTATCTTTCTTTTTTTTTCACAAAATAACTCATTCAGCATGAAAAAAACAAACTTAGCCTACTCCTTCATTTTACAAGGCCTTTAAAAACCCATACTGAGGCAAAAAGAAAAGAAGAGATTTTGAAGTGTGTTAGAGCACAGCGATGCAAGTCATTCAACCCGCTGACCTTGGCGGGTCAACCTTTACAGCAGTCAGATTGTCAGCGCAAGACGGCCTGCTTATTCATTCAAGCGGAACCAATCGGGGGACCCCTCAGAGTGCTGCCTTGCGGGAACAGGAATATGAATTCCCTCAGCTACAGTCATTTACATTCCCCTGATAAAGTGCTGATCAAAGTCAGGTGGTTTCTTTGTGCGTCGACATGAAACACCTTCAGATCGGCCTCACACCGCCGACGGTCCGCTTCTGTAGATTAGAGGCACCGACTATACCACAGTGCTGATATGCATATCACAGCGTACTCGTGTACTGCTCTCCGATGAATTCGCCCAGTGGGGAAATTTTTCAACCCGCAAGAAAGCAAAATGTACCTGTCACGTTCATATTTAAACATATGGTATGGGCCATTAGCGCACATCTAGTGCGTATTTACATATGTATACTTTAGCGCATTTACCTTTGACATGAATATATTTTTAGGCTCAAGCCTAAGATAACACGTCGTTTAAAGTCCCCACATCATCTTTAAAAAAGGATATTTAACACGTTCTGGTCATTGGGGAGCAGGTGTATGCATGAGCACACCTTCTTTCATCCAGGGAATTGGCCTTCGGGAATTGACAGATCTTTTCACCAGCGACTCTGTACTACATTACCATAGGAATACTACAATTTCTTTTTCTTTTTTTTTACTTTTTTCCACTTCCAAGTAGAAACTTCCCTGTATGCCATATGTCTCTGACCTGTTATATGAAGAAAACAACCCGCAGCATTTCATATCTGGCAAAACAACAGCCTGCCCTAATATCTTGTGCTATTCTCTATTTTTGCTCTACTTGTTGTCTTTGCAGATGTTGGAAGCAGGAGCTTTCGAAAATAAGACAGCTGCGGCGTTGTTGCCTCCATTGGTGAATTCACACCTGCGAGGCATTGTGGGAAATAAACAAAGCTGATTAAAAACAATGTATTTTTAAAGAGCTTCACTATTCGTAGATGTATATCTCTGTTTTATCAGAGGCAGCAGCATCCACCTATACGTTAAAGTGACAGAGAACCCCCTTTGGCCCCATTTGGTTGGTCAAGGTAATCATGCCACTAATCGGTCAGTAGGACAGATCGTTACTGGGAGGGAAGGGAAGGTTGGGGAGCAACTGCATTGCTCTTGCAGAGGGATGAGCTTTCAAAGTACTGGACCTACACAGGTTTCATAACCCATTAAACCCAGGGACAGATTGTACCTTCATATTGATGGGTCCACCGGATAGTATCTCCGTGATCTATTATCCAAATGTTCTCACTTGTCTTTGGCAGCCAGAGAGCAGTTATATATTGGTCCCACCTCAAAATGAATCTCAGCCATCAGAGGAGAGTACTGAACTGTTTGTTCACAGACTAAATTAGAGATCAACTAACTTTTCTGTGCGGAAAAGGTGGAACATTTAAATGGCGACGGCATAGGTTATAATAGCTCCACTGGTTCCACTGTAGTGAAAGAATGATGTTTCCACACAAATAGCAATTAAAGCATTTAAATTCCTCACGAGACAACAACATTAACATATACAGGGTTGGAACGGTTAATTTCAAAATGTAATCTGTTACAGATTACTGTTTAACTCAGGATTAATTAGATCATTTTTATATTACTGTGCTTCCAAAATCTTTAGAATATTGAGTTAAACAGACAATGTATTTCATTTGACAGATTGTATCATTATCCAATGTATATTGGAACATATGGACCAGTGTCCACTGCAATCAGACTGTTGGGTGCGTCATCCAAATATTAGACCAATTTTACTTGAAAGGATGGAATTGCATTCAGTGGAGAGTATTATTTACTTAATAGTCATATTATTCCCTGTGATAGACGATAAGACTAAACGTTTTCAGCCATGTGGCCTTCGTCAGTGTCTGTGGTTGACAAGTTATGTTTCCTGTGCTAGAACAGGGAGGTTTGATTATCACAGGTATTGACAATGAGTGTTCCCCTACAGGGTGATAAAATCAGGTGTTGCATTAAATATCATTATAATTTCCAGCTGTGATTAACCATTAAGACACCATTATGTAAAAGAGTAAAATTGTGTTTTTATATTACTACTTTCTTAAGTATCCTGCACAAAGCAGACATACACACACACATACATACATACATACATACAAAGGATGTGAGTGAGTTCTGAGGGCTTGTGAAGCAGAAGATATAGGGCATACAAAACAGACATAGGTCATGTCTTAAAGCTTTGGATGTGCAAATCCCACACACAACAAACACACAGCTTTGGATGTGCAATCCCACGCACACAAACACACACGCACACAGCTTTGGATGTGCAATCCGACACAGCACACACAAGCATGCACGCAGATACATGCGTGCATACACACATTCCCCTTCCCCGTTTTTTTCATGCATTTTTCATGCTAATTTATGCTAATAGCCTACCCAGACGCCACAGGCATTTCATACATGTGTGCCCCACGAGGGGGAATGACACTGAGGAGAAGAGCTAAAGGTCAGCCGCTGTGTAATCAAAGAGCTCACATTCAGAATGCTGAAGAACAATATTTAACATGGATCCCAACTGTCTCCCTGACCTGGGAGTCCAGGGTATTTACTTTCAAGCTACTTTACTTTTACTTTCTGCAAATACAATAATAATACAATTTCACTGTTATCGCTTTTCTATGTGAAGACTGTGGAAATCCAGGGAAAGAAAGAATATTTTGGTGCACAATGTAGCAGACTGTTTCATCGTGGGGGGTTACTTCCAAACATAATTAAAACTGATGAGAAAAAGAGAGTTAAACAGTTGATTCCTGAAGCAAAGGGCTGAGTGCTGTGAATACAAATCCACATCAACCCACGGGTCCAGGTCGTCACCTCAATCAGGGTTGTAGAAGAAGGGATGAGGTTTCTTGTTACTTCTGTCACATCTGATGGCTACAGGACAGAGTAGGGAAATGTAGCTGCTTTGGTCCTGCTTTGGATATAAACAGACAGATGGGGTCAGTGGTAGCCTAAGGCCTTGTGTCCATGTGGGTATGTTCAGAATTCTATGGTTCAGACGAGGCTTCTTTTCTGAAGCGCTTGCGCGCGGCTTCTCGTTGTCTTTGACGGAACGACGCACTCCGGTGCTTCGGGCACGATGCCCGTTCCAATGCGACACGCCTCACTTCTTTTCGCGCGAGTCAAAGCTATCCTACTTTTGAGCGGGTACATAGCGAGCCGCGAGCAACGACCGATGTCAGAATTTAGTGCTTCAGCGACGAGGAAAGAGAGAGGACCTCAGCCGAAGGAGAGGCGAGACACCTCGTCTGCACGTGGCCCATTGTGTCGTTTTCCCAGTGCCTGCGTCTTTTTTCAACTGTTCCCAATGAGGAGAGAGCATATGGTGGGGATGAGTCCGTCTACAGGTGGGAGATTGACCGCCTGGTGTCCTGGTGTGGACTGAACAACCTAGAGCTCAACGCTCTAAAGACAGTGGAGTTGGTTATGGACTTCAGGGAGAACGCAGCCCCATTCTCCCCCATCACCCTGAGAGACTCCCCAGTCGACACTGTGGAGTCCCTCCGCTTCCTGGGCACCATCATCTCCCAGGGCCTCAAGTGGGATCTGAACGTCAGCTCCATCACCGAAAAAGCACAACAGAGGATGTACGTCCTGCAGCAGCTGAGGAAGTTCAAACTGCCAGAGACGATGATGGTGCAATTCTATACATGATCACCTCCTCATCAGCCATCATCACCTCCTCTATTACCATATGGTACGCTGCGGCCAATGCCAAGAACAAGGGCAGACTGCAGCATATCATTCGCTCCGCTGAGAAGGTGATTGGCTGGAATCTGCCATCTCTCCAGGACCCGTGCGCCTCCAGGGCCCTGAGGCGCGCAGGTACGATTGTGGCCGACCCCTCCCACCCTGGACACAAACTCTTTGAAACACTCCCCTCTGGCAGGAGGCTGCGGTCCATCAGGACCAAAACCTCACGCAACAAGAACAGTTTCTTCCTGTCTGCAGCTGGCCTCATCAACTGACACGGTCCCTTTTCCCCTCCCCCCATAGACACTACATGTCACATTAACGTAGAGTCTCCACAACTGACTGTTAAACTTTGCACATTCCCTGGTCAATACCTTGCAGATTCCTTCACAAACTGTACAGCTTTTTCACTTAAAAACAGAGATATTGCACATTTCTTCATTTTTGTAAATATTTCTATTTTTATTTTTATTTTATTCTATTTTTATATTATATTATATTATATTATATACTATTTTATATTATTTATAATTTGTTTTCCAGTTCTACTTTCATATTTTTCTCTATGTTATATGAACAACAACAACAATATGCAACAACGTACCAAGACAAATTCCTTATATTGTGCAAACGTACTTGGTAATAAACCCGATTCTGATTCTGATTCTGATGAGGCCACAGACGCCTGGAGAAAAAGCACTGTGTCTGGCGTCTCTATTCAGAGTGCTCCACATTTTCTGTGAAGCTGCTCTGAGCACTTTTTAAGTTGAAAAGCTCTGAACTTTTCAGAAAGGGGCAGCTGTCATCACGGATGCTTCCTAGCACCCTGCCAGCGTTTTGTTTTGGTTTTTTTGGCCAGAAAAAGACACTATGTGGACAGAAGCCCTAAAGGTTAGAGAAGTCCCCTTAGATATGGCAAGGCAAGGCACACTGAACCTCCAACCGCTGCAGAGGAGCTGCTCAGTGGCCAACAGTGAAAGACTGGGGGTTGTACTGGGCAGCTCCAAGGTGTGAATGCGTGTGTACCAGTGTGAGTGTGTAGCAGGGGCATTGCTGAAAAAGAGCATGTGCTCAGCCAATCTTAAAGGGTAAATAAAGGTTTAAATTAAATAATGCATTACTGAATCTTCACTGGTATCAGCACATTCTTAGAAACACTATTATCCATAATGTCTCAAATGACCTGTGTTGGTGGATTGACTACTGGACCACCACTATTCTAATCTGAACATTAAGATAAAAAAATATATAAATTAGATAATATATATAAATTAGAACTTGAAATCTGTCTGCTAACCTGTGGTAATCATACTCAAAAGCTTGGAATGGGTAAACAAACAAAAAGGATAAGACAGTAACTTAATAACAGTAAAGTAACAGTAACAGTAAAAGTGAAAAGCGGTGATACTTTTGTTTTTATCTAAAATCCCCAATGTATTTTCACAATACAGTACCTCCAGCAATTCCTTGTATACTCCTACTTGTTTTTAATAAAGATTTTTTTTTTAGCTAATTCGTATCTTTAATTTCTTAATATTATCCTAGATGTATTGTTTTTGTGTTTGTGTTGCCGAGAGACGACAGAGCCAGGGATAAAGCTGGAGGTAGATTTATTCAGTTCTCTGACTGACAGAAACAACAAAAGAGGCAAATCCTCCAAATTAAATGTGTGCCCAATACACCAGCCCCTCTCCCCAAGGGAATGACATCAAAAGGGAATATTTCAGTCAAAACTAGCTTGATACATAGCTGTCGTACATGATCTTTCTACAGTAGTTAATATATGCAAACAAAATATGACTGTGTTACAGAAATGTAAAAAAAAAAAAAAAAATCAAAATAAAAGATAATAAACATACTGTACCTGACAAAAAGAACAAAAAAGACAAATCCTCCAAATTAAATGTGTGATCAACACACCAGCTCCTATACAAGGTACATGAATAGAGAGGGAAAGGAGGAAATATTAGCTTGATTTACAGTAACGTACAGTAGCTTGGTAGCTTAACTTACGTGGTAAAGTTAACATTCTCTGCAGGGACAATACGTGGCAATATATACATACGCATTGCAACTTAATTGCATAATGTATGGGCAAAATAAACGATTTAAATGACAACTAACTACAAGATTGATTACGATATGAAATTAGGGGGAAATAATAATAATAATAATAATAATAATAATAATGACACCTATCTCTTCCCAAGGGGATAATATAAAAAAGGAAGAGGTAGAGATGGACAGGAAGTGTATGGGGTGCTGGGAGAAGGAGGTGGAGCCCCTACTGTCCACACTGCACATTACAACGAGATTCTCAGTGGAGGCTAAACTACAACTAGTCAGGTAATAAACATGTAATAACATATTCTATGTAATCATAAATGACATTAATAACTCTGTTACACAAGCACAAAGCCAAATTCCTTGTATGTGCAAATGTACTTCCTGTAAATAAAACTCATTCTGAAATCCTTTACCTAAGCAAATGTAGGTTTTAAATGTAGTGGAGTAAAAGTATAAAGTCCCCTAAAATGGAAATATCTGAGTAAAGTACAAATACTTAAAAACGGAGAGAAAAAGTATGTAGTTACTTTCCACCACTTTGCTACAGACAGCTCTTGAGGAGAGGCCCGGGGATGCTCTCTGGCTTGGGCTAATGAGGAGAGAGAAACACAGCATTTATGAGCCGCTCACACCTTCAAGGTTGTGGACAGTCTGTCCTACAGTGTACACATCTGTCTGTGTTCTCCCCGTGAAATATTTATAGCCACACATGGCGTCATATGAAACCCACTCTTTTACTCCCGCAGGTGGCATTATCATAAGTTCAGCCACTCCTAATGGTGCAAGATGGCTGAGGAAATGACTGTGGGTGAGGTAATGACTAGTGGCCACTGAGTCAGACAGGACACTCCCTGAGTACCAGCGTGGCCTCTGCTGTAACAGGGAGGAGATTCTGTCCTTATATTATGAGCAAAGCCTCTGAAATAAAAATGGAATTCCAAGGCTAACTATAGTGAATCATACCTGACAGGTTATGAAACAATTCACACATATTCATTTGATGAATAGTGAGACGTCAGTACCCTCCGTGACAATATACAGTAGCTCATAGTATTCTTTAAAGCATCAGGCTAACAAGAAGGGGGGGGGGGGGGAACATCCATCTGTGTTCTTCTCTCTCTACCAGGTGCTCCTCCCTCTGTGTTCTTCTCTCTCTACCAGGTGCTCCTCCCTCTGTGTTCTTCTCTCTCTACCAGGTGTTCCTCCCTCTGTGTTCTTCTCTCTCTCTCCCAGGTGCTCCTCCCTCTGTGTTCTTCTCTCTCTCTAGGTGCTCCTCCCTCTGTGTTCTTCTCTCTCCCAGGTGCTCCTGATCTGGTGCTGATCAGGTGATTAGCCATGCCCTGCTAGAAGAGAGGCTGGAAGAGAGAGAGTCAAGGCTCCCTCCCAGACAAAGCAGTCCTCCTGTCCACTTCACTGTTTTGTTTTGCTCTTTAGTTTAGGTCTATTTTTTTTTCTGGTCTGGTAGCCTGGTTTTCGTGGTTTTATTTGTTAGTTTAGTTATACACTGTTTTGATAGTTTAGGGGAAGCTCTCTGACGAGAACTGTGTGGTTGGCCCAGACTTCCCCATCCCTTTGTTCTGTTTGGTCAGACCTGCAGACTCTCATAGTATTTGGTATTGTATTGCATTGTTTTGAAAATAGACCCGTTTTGCTTTGTAAACAATTCTCGGGTGTGGCGTCCTCCTTATATGTTCCTGGTCACCATGTTGAGCCAAATGTTTGTTTATTGTGGCCATAACAGGCATCAACACAGCAGTCTGAATACACTCCCACTACACTGCAAAAAATAATCTCTATCCTGAAATGGAATTTAATCTTGTAATGAGCCTAAAAAAATATTTCTTTTATTGTATTTTATGAGGGATTTAGACTAAAAACAAGTGAAAATGCCAATGGGATGAGATTCACTTGTTCTAAGACATGAGCTAATCTCAAGCTCAAAACAATCATCTTGTAACAGGAGTAACCTGCCTAATGTTCCAAATACTGTCGCTTGTTTCAATTAATGTCTTGAAACAAGACCAGTTGGATCGGAACACGTTTCTTCACAGAATAACAACACGGAACTGAAATTCAACTGGCAGATGTTTCCACTTGTTTACAGGAGACAAGATTTTAAGACGCAGTCGATATAAGCTTGTTTAGATACTTGTCAATATGGGGATTTTTGCAGTGTAATACTACCGTAGCTCAAGCACAGAACAGACCTCAGGGCACCTTCTATTGTAATGAAGTGTAATGAGACTGAAACGCCACTTCCTACCTCGCTTGCACATCCATCATTAACTAGGACAGGATGTTCTACTCCCAACGCCAACGGATCTGTGACCAAAATCAGGAGGGGGGAGGGGAGGTGGGGAGAAACGTGCGTGTGCACCTCTGTTCGACCACAGAGCTGTTGAATGGAAGGATGGATTAAGAGAGATCATGGGAAACCGGACCCTTTCACACTGGGCTGTGTTGAGATATCGCTATAGCGATATCAGTTAACTGTAATGTTTAAGAACATCGTGTTCCAAGAACATTTTCGTTTTCCGATGTTGACATTTTATTAGGATATTAGAGCAGTTCAGACACTTCTATATACATTTGAATGCAGTATCATCAAGTATTTTTATTTCGTACAGTCATGACTTTTATTTGTGCTTGTTTGTTTTTGTTTTGTTTTGTTTGTGTCTGTATCAAGCAGTTAAGCTATCAAATGATAAATGCAATTAGTGACTGATGGTAAGACCCACCCAAAGTGGGTCACTGTTGTAGGGAGCGTTTCAGTGTGGAGGTTCTGACATTTGGTTTGGTATGATTCACCATGTGGGTCAGATGGTCCCTGGTGGCTAAAAAGGGAAAAAATCCATTCAGCGTGTGCTTTTTAGATCATTCCTTTGCCCTGAAGCCATTCTGAATAACGCGTTTAAATCATTCCTTTTCCCAAGCCATTCTGAATAACGTGCTGTGTTGTCACAACTTTGGAAGGG
>OMKL01141134.1:0-10207 GCA_900302295.1 Parasudis fraserbrunneri | reverse complement strand
CGGAATACACACATCTCCTATACTGTATGTATCAATCAGTCATGTAGTATAACACAGGAAAGACATTGAAGCCCCTCAGGCTACACTGTTCCTCTAACATTAGCTTCCCCAGGCTGGACTGTTCCTGTAACGTTAGCTTCCCCAGGCCGGACTGTTCCTCTAATGTTAGCTTCCCCAGGCCAGACTGTTCCTCTAACGTCAGCTTCCCCAAGCTGAACTGTTCCTCTAATGTTAGCTTCCCCAGGATGTACTGTTCCTCTAACGTTAGCTTCCCCAAGCTGGACTGTTCCTTTCTGGACTGTTCCTCTAACGTTAGCTTCCCCAGGCTGGACTGTTCCTCTAACGTTAGCTTCCCCAAGCTGAACTCTTCCTCTAATGTTAGCTTCCCCAAGCTGAACTCTTCCTCTAATGTTAGCTTCACCAGGTGCCACACTTGATGTTACACACTTTTTTTGTTTTCTGCAGATTGCTTGGAGGAGGGGTGTTACCAACAAACCATATGCACAATCTTTCTAAAGCTGACTTTAGCTTGGTCTTATGAGGGTTAGCCCTAGCTAACCCTAACCCTTCATTCAACCTAATTCAGTTTTTTGAATTTAAAATCATCTGTTCCTTTTTCTTTAAAGTGGTAATAAACAAGATCCTCATTTTGGTTTGTTTTGGTGACATCTACTGGTGATAAGCGGTCAGCGCTGTTGTGTTTTTGCACTGTGTTGACTTGTTTCCCATCTTGAAAATTCATGCTAACAACTGAGGCCCTTTCACGTACAACACGACAACGGCACCGCTTTTCGCCGCGTCGTGTGATGTGCGCTGAACCCAGCGGCGAGCGCAGCTCAAATGGCGTCCTGTGAAACCCCCCATTAGTCTTCTATTCAGTCCAAACAAACTGGTGTTGCTGCTGGTGACGTAAAACGTGTCACTTCCTGTGCACCGGATGACCCAGGAATGTCCAGCAGCAGAGAACAGCACATGTAAAAACATTCATGAACTGGGTACAGGAACCACTACTGTGTTATATCAATACCGTTATACCAAAGAGTGGCGAAATAGACATTTATTTATATATGTAGACTGGCTTAGACCAAGATGCCTACCGGTGGGGTCTGTGTGTGTATGTGTGTGTGTGTGTGTGTGTGTGTGTGTGTGTGTGTATGTGTGTGTGTGTGTGTGTGTGGTATTTCAGCAACAAGCTTAAGGTTTCAGGGTTCATTATATAAGCATGTTGTCAGCTTGTAAAGATGCCACTAACATATCAACAGCACATCCCAGTTACTGTTACACACAGCCCTGGAGATAGATAGAGAGAGCGAGAGAGAGAGAGAGAGAGAGACAGAGAGAGAGAGAGAGATAGACTGACAGACAGACAGAGAGACAGACAGAGATGTCTCTTGTCAGACCAGAAATCTTGTTTTTCCTCTCAGGAACTTAAACCCATGTTCTGTCCAAAGTGATGATGTTTTTTGTTTTTGTTTTTTAATTAAAAATGATGGTTTTGTGTGAAAGACTTCTGGCTACTAGCAGGTAAACATGTTACATGCTGGATTAAACTAAACTAAGGCACATTATGGACAAAACAATGCCACATATAGTCAAGGCAGTGTATGAAGTTAGCTAGTATCTGGAATATTAATATGTATATAAACACCTTATCCTGAATAAGACCTTAACTAGGATATTAGCTAGTATCTGGAATATAAACATGCTCGATTTGGACCAGTTGAGTCTCTTTTAGCCATGACCTCTTTAACCTTCTCTGATGTCATTTTACTGGCAAATCACGTGCCAGAGGTGAAAGGTGAAAGGTTAATGCAGTGTAGTAGGGGTCAGAGGTAACTGGTCATTAACAGAGGGAGGGAGGAGTAGAGAGAGAGAGAGAGAGAGGTACATACGTACATATATATATGTATATGTATATACAGTTATTTATATAAAGCAGCAAGAGAGACTTACTTTGACAAAATTATACAAATCTACAAATCTACTTGGAACCTTATTTATTTAAGCCATATTTCTTACTTACCAATGATGATGTTGATCAGCAGAGTCCTTTCTCAGCACAATCTATGCTGTTCCTCAGACTAGCTCTGGATTGTCAGCCACAAACCAATGCAAAGTCAATGGGTTCAAGCTCCTCTCTGTACAAGCTGACTGAGGCTCACTGAAGTCTACTTTCTGTGCACTGTGGAGTAAATATCAGTGAGAACGGCATGGATTGTGCTGAGAAAGGACTCGACTGATCAACATCATCTTGGTAAGTAAGAAACAGGACTATGGTTCCAAAAATCAGAACTATCCCTTTAACCATAACTATCTATAACTTAATAGATGAAAAGGGGGGGGGGGTATAGTAGGTATAAATAGGTAACCACATTTAGCAGGAAAAATAATATGGTAGGACTCATATTTCTTTATGTATTACATTAAAGCAAAATAAAGAGGGGGCTTCAGCCCCATTACCGGGGTTAAAAGCCCCCCTCAGAATCTTTTCACTGTCAACCCAATCAACCAAAAGACCCCCTGCTTTTTATCCCAATGAAGAGGGGGCTTTTTGCCCCAAATGTGGTCAATTCAAAAATATATATTTTATTAAAAAGCTGTTGTGATTTTCTTTTCTGACTAAGTGGATTATTACCTTTGTAAGAACATAATAATCATTTCAGAGTTATGACCTCATCACATTATGACCTCATCACATTATGACCTCATCACCTTATGACCTTATCACATTATGACCTCATCACATTATGACCTCATCACATTATGACCTCATCACATTATGACCTTATCACATTATGACCTCATCACATTATGACCTTATCACATTATGACCTCATTACATTATGACCTTATCACATTATGACCTCATCACATTATGGCCTTATCACATTATGACCTCATCATATTATGACCATATCACATTATGACCTCATCACATTATGACCTTATTACATTATGCTGCAATCTTTATAAAAATTTTGACAAAAAAACAATGACAAAATATTAGATCAGTTCAGCTTCACATGTTTTGGTGGAATAACTTAATAGTTTGAGATCAGTCAGCAAAACATTCTTGGTGATATAGATCAGTGGCATACTGAACTGAAATTATTTATTTATAATGTGTTTTGAGAGAAAAAGGGTTAGAGTTAGAGTTAGGTTTAGGTGGCTCCCTTTGTTTCAAAGTGACATAATACTGTAATAAATCAAGAAAATCTCCAAATATTCCAATAAAACGTTATTTTAAACTGCTACATGAAAATGAATTTTCTATTTGAATGCAATATTTGCATTATATCATTAAAAAAACAAAAGGTTTGTGTGTGTGTGTGTGTGTGTGTGTGTGTGTGTGTGTGTGTGCGCGTGTTGTGTGTTGTGTGAGTTGTGTGTGTGTGTGTGTTGTGTGTGTGTGTGCTGTGTGTGTTGTGTGTGAGACTTACGGCTCATTACCCTCCTCCATTGTGTCTATGACTAGGGCTGTTTGTTCCGCTTCCAGCTGTCTAAGGGCAGACTCTGCAGCGTTCCTGGCTATCTCCTCTGCTGCCCGTGCTGCCTCCAGATGCTCCTGCTGGAGTCTGGTCGAGGGGGCCAGAGGGCACAGTTCAAATGTCACATCACCAGTCACAGGGGAAAGGGCTAGACACACAGCAGTCCCAAAAACAATGTGGTTTATGTAGACGGGAGGGAGTTAAGATGGCGCCGTCTGAGAGGCAGCCTGTTGTTGTGGCTCTAGTAGGCCACAGCCCTTTAGTTTTCTGTTGTTTTCTTTTTGTCTTGTACTGTGTGTTTTGAGGTATGTTCTTCACTTACTTTTATTTCATCCTTATTGGGATGTCAAAGCAATTTCCCCACAAGTATCAATAAAGATCTTGTGTTGTGTGTTATCTTAATATGAAGAAATGCATTCCAAAATGAGATAGGCTATACAGCATTTGAAAAGTGTGACACCTCATTTTACAAAATGCTTTCCATGAAAGTAAAACTACTATCAAAGATACTGAATATAAGGAAGATGATGCATTTCAAGCAGTGCTAATGAGAGTACGCCCATGCCTTGTATAACCCATGTGATGTAAAACAGGAAATGAGAACGAGTTGGTTCGTCTGCCTTTCTGAAACATCTCTGCTACTATTAAACTACTGTTAAAGTTTTATGATATCTTGAGACCTTTGTTTAGAAACTAATGGCAGCTTTGAGGATGCAACCCCCCCCCCCCCCCAAACCCCCACAAGCGATGGAGTAAGGTAGATGTATAAAGGGAATGGAGAGAGATAAAAAGGAGAGTGATTCCTCACCTTTCCTCCATGTGGACGACAGCTGAATCTACAGCCTCATCCTTGATGCTGTCCATTGCTGGAGTCTCAGCCTCTTTCTTGATGCTATCCATTGCTGGAGTCTGGATGCCTGTGTCCTCTACTGGCATGTCCATCACCTGTCCCAGAGACAACAGACAGCATAGACAATAGAGACAAGATAGAGACATAGATAGACAATGACAGGTTTTTTCAGGAGTTATAGTAGAGATAATGATTAACTAAGTCTAAAAGTCTAAAAGTTATATGTCATTAAAGTCAAGTATCTAATTGCCAGCATGGGGGTGGGGGGGCTGATGAATATGTAATGTCATTACAGTAATCTGATACAAGAAATAGTAATTGTGATTAGATTAGCAATCACTATAAGAGAAAATAAATAACATGGTATTCAGATTACAAAATTCTTCGAAGAAAGAAAGAAGATTCAAGAAGATCGAAGAAGTTGTCGAATTAGAGAGCAAACATTTCACATTGATTTAGGATGTCATGCAAAATACATTTAAAAAGGAGGCATATAATGTATCTTTTGAACTATTTTATATGATTTCCTTGAATCTGTGGAACATGTGTGTTAAGTTTTTGCAAAGAAACTAGTCTTAATCTATTTATTATTTTTTTTCCCAGCACCTCTTTCTTCCCTTGAACATGCTGTTTTAGTGGGTGAAGCACACACCAAATTTTAAGTAAATCCCTTCCCTGCCTGGCTACCAAGAGTAAAAAAAAACGTTTACAAACTGGGCAGTACATTAGGTAAGCAGTGTTTCTGGCTCCAAAAAGCACAGCTAATGAATTAATCAAAGCTAATTCATAGCTTGTGTCCCTCCTGTGATGTCACACCCGGCAATAATTCTGAACAGCTTGTTTAGGTTTGTTAATCTGAAGACTTCAAACCCTGGCCAAACAACAAGGAGTATCTATGTAATTTCCCCCAGCACCTAAATAACATTTCAGACTGTCAAATCCATGCAAAGACTAGGCAAAACCCATTTTCCACAATGTCCCCTTTAAAGCAATAATGTGTAATTGTGGCACCTGCTGGCCATGCACGGTACTGTCTATGTGTTTTCAATACATTTCCCATGAGCTTCTTTACTCTGTCGCATCTGTGTGCTTTCTTTTTTTGCATGCAGACCTTCTGCAGAGTGAACTCTTGGTTTCTTGGTGGTCGAGGTGGCTGCATATCTGTTTTAATTTGTTCTGTGTGCTAAGAAAGTATCACGTCTTGTTCTTTCTAGGCACATGTCTGGTATCGTGAGAAGGCTGACCAAGTTGGTCACACCAGACCATCTGAGGCTATAGCAGCGAAAGTTAACTTAATTAATTATTTAAAGCATTGTTGCTTTAAAATAATCTGTTTACATTACTTAATTTGAGTATTCCAGTGGATTACCTCACAGAATACAATTTTAAGTAGGTAATCAGCAATCTGTAATGGTTTACATGTTTACCCTGCTCATGCCATTGTGAAATGTACAGATCAGAAACACTACAACTGTGACATCTGGTCCAGTGCTATCTTGTTGATTGTTTTTCAGTGTTGAGGTAGTATGGCCATGGTCACCCTGACAAAAGAAAATCATTTTAAACATCCCATGAAATTAAAAATGTTTTTTCCTCCATGTTACCCCTTTTGTCTGCACCTAGTTCTCATCTACACTATGTGCCTAAAAATTCACAAAAATTATTTCCTTTTTATTTTCATCTAAAGAAATCCATTGTTTTCTCTTCCTGGAAAAAGTACCAAAATCGTGAAAAACGTGAGTTGCGTCACTCAAACACCAAAAATTGTCCAATACAATTCGATTTTGAACCCCTCCCCTCCCCCATCTTTATAAAAATTGTAAATGCGCAGGTACTTTAGGATATTAATCAAACGTCAGTTGAATCAACCCCCTGCGTCTCCCCAAAGATCAGCTGGATTCTGAAATACATCAAATCGCGCAAGCTGGTGATGTTGTAAATGTTGTTTCCATGGATCTTTAATCTCCAACAAGTAGAAAATAAACATGTGAGAAAATCACATATGAAATGTCAAAAAAAAAGAAAAAGAAAAAAAAATTCTAATTGAAATTCAAATGTGAAATAATCACATGTGACATTTTGACATGTATCTTTTTGTGGGGGCAGGCTCACCTCCTGGGTCTGGTTCTGTGGCTGCTCCTGCTCTTTGGTCTTCTTGTCCCAGTCTGGTTCCACTTCCTCCAGCACCATATCTGAGGGTCTCTGGACAATATTGACTGCACACCACGCAGGAAGCAGGAACAGGAACAGGAGGGTTCAGCATTATGTATTGATGTGTGTGAGTGAGGGATATGTATGATGTAAATAATAGGATGTACCAGTATATAGACTGTACAGTGGTGACTGGTTGATCATTTTTGTGTAAATTGTTTTATTACCACAGCCTTTCATCAGCCATATTAACTTTAAAATCTCAAACAAGTGTAACCAGAAAAGATGACAGAGAAGTTAGGCTCAATCAGTGCTTTCATTTGACCTTGATCTTCTGGAAATGCTTCTTGTGTTACTCATTTCCTTCTGATCTACATAGAAGAAAGCACTCATATGTAGGTGGATGGATAGATGGTTTGATTGATTGATTGATTGATTGATTGATTGATTGATTGATTGATCACTTGTAACTTCAATGGTGAATGAATCTATTGGTGATTGTCTCTGTTCTTAGGTATTTCTAGTGCTTTAGGATTGTGATGCACACCTGTCTACCTTCTCCATGTTGTATATTCATCTTTTGTAATTAGTGTTGTCTTGTCTGTAAATGTTATGCTTCTCTCTTTTATGCTTCTCCCTCACAGAAATAGATCCTTGATCTCAAGGGATTTTTGCCTGGTTAAATGAAGGTTAAATAAAAGAAAAAATGACAATTGCTTGATTGATTGATTGATTGATTGATTGATTGATTGATTGATTGATTGATGTAATAATCCATTCCTGATGCTGATTTCCCCCAAATTCTTGTTTACATTTTGCCCAACATCACCATAACACTCAATAGATTTTGTTTCAAACTCATGTCTTTATTGTTCATGAATATAATGCATATCCTATCATATAACACATGTTATGACTTCTGATACTGCATATAGCTGCCTGGGGATAGCTAGCAATAGCCTTTGACAAAACAACAAGTAATCTTTCCCTTTTCACATTCTGTAATGCTACTGTTGTGTGTGTGACACAGTGCTAGCCACATATTTGCTTTATTGTCCTCTATGTGATTTGCAATCAATTAGCATTTGGGTGTATACAGCATGGAATGACAAGGCAAATGTTTGAACACTTCATTGCAGGGTTGTGATCACTGTGTTGAAATCCCTGTAATAAGCACCATGGTTCATAAGATCATGTGGAGAACTGGTAAACACCATGGTTCATTAGATCATGTAGAGAACTGGTAAAAACTATGGTTCATAAGATCATGTAGAGAATTGGTAAAAACTATGGTTCATAAGATCATGTAGAGAACTGGTAAACATCATGGTTCATTAGATTATGAAGAGAACTGGTAAACAGAGTTGCAGGTATGCACAGTGATTGCTGATGATTACATGAAAGATATTGACTTCTTGGTTTCCATACCGCAAGTTCAACTCAAAATAGAGAAATCACAAGAGTAAATAATCATATAACTACAGCCCATAATCTCATGCAATCATTTTCAGACTATAAATGTATACAGTACATCATTAGTCTTATCATGCTGATTTCAATGTTCTTGAGTCAATGACATTTGGGGAGGAGAGGGGAAAGTGCATTATGCATCATAGCTGCCTAAAAATACTGACAGAGCAATTTGTTATTACTATGGGACTGTGTGAAGTTGTGAATGTGACTGTATATAATGGTCCTCTCCAGTTGATTTCAGCGTGATAATGAGTATCTCTGTGTGCTGTCTGTGTCTGAGTGAGCGACTCTCTCCAAGGCTTCCTTCTCCTTTTGTTTAAGGGGCTCTCAGCGCCTTCCCCCCTGAAACAGAAGGAGAATAGGAGCCCAGTTAGAGTCTGCCTCAACACTCACACTATTCCCTACCACCGATTTACTCATCAACCAATCAATCACTTTATCAATCCATCCATGAGCCGAAATATCCATGTCTGACATGGTCGCTGACTGTGTAGCAATGTGTTGATTCTTATTTTTTGTGTATGTAATGTACTCAGTTAATCAAGCCTGCAATGATTGTATATAAGTTGTTCTATGTTGAAAATAAGTGTGCAGGAGAAAGCTGTGAAAAAAGCACTACTTACTGTTGTGGATATCATCAATACCGTCCTGCGGAAGAGCAAAAAACAGTCATGTTAATTATGTTTTTATATCCAATTTGCTGATTTGCTATCCTAACATAACCTATGTACCTCTAAAGCATGATATAACCAATACTCACCATCTTTAGTACAGGCTGAGGCAGAATGCGACCAATACCTTGGACAATCCAGCCCATCATGCTATGAGGAGTAATCAGTGATGTTAGACAATGGACCACATACTCTCGCAACCCATGATCTCCAGCATGCAGTGACAAGCTATAGCTACAGACACTGAACCCCTAGCTAATACCCAAGCCAGACACCACGATAAGTCATCATCATAAAAACAGAAAGAATAGAAGATTTCAGAGCTCACATTTTTGTTCTCTTTTGGAACAAAAGGGAGGCTAAGACACAGACGTTTTTTCTTTTCTTTTTCTCATGGCTTAGCTACAGAGCAGTGCTTAGTGCAACACCACATTGGGAGCGTACAAAGTTGACACTTACTTGGGTTGTTTCTCTGCATCACTGATCAACAGGAAGAAGGAAACAACATTAGTATACCCTGATGAGTTGTGTGTGTGTTTTTAACTCAACATGATAGTTGTAGGCCAAAATAATGGAATTACTTGCTGGGTGGGGAGACTAAAAGACTTACTTCTCATCTTCAACTGCATGCTTTAGTGGTTTGGGTGGTGGAGGGGACTCGACTGTACAAAGGGAAATCACACAGGTTAGAGAGATGCCATGTCTCAGTAACAAGACAAGACTACTGAAGCAGTAGTAGAGCAGGGGGAGGCACAGAGGGCTCTTCCGCCCCCTGGCCCACTGAGCCAGAGGGCCCACTAGAAGGCACAAATGGCTGCACTGCATTTTCTTTTTTAATGATCAACACTTTTGATTTTATTTGTGCGTGAGAGAGAGATATATCACACTGAGGGCAATTATTTCAAATAACAGGTGATATAGGTCCCCACTCCAAAACACTTGCACCCTCCCCCCTTGAGTGAGACCCCTGTGCCGTCCCTGCCTGCAGTGAAACTAAACCCTAGAGTCATCATGAAATCCATATTATGACAGGATTATGGCAAGAGATGACAATGGTGCAAGGGTAAGTATATGGTGCTAAGGTATAGTATAAAGTATAGCATATGGTCCTAAGGTATAGTATAAAGTATAGTATATGGTCCTAAGGTATAGTATAAGGTATAGTATGTGGTACTAAAATATAGTATAAGCTATAGTATATGGTCCTAAGGTATAGTATAAAGTATAGTATATGGTCCTAAGGTATAGTATAAGGTATAGTATATGGTACTAAAGTATAGTAGAAGGTATAGTATATTGTACTAAATAATAGTATAAGGTATCGTATATGGTACTAATAGTATATAGTATATAATATAGTGCTATGGTAGTATAGTATATGGTGCTAAGGTGTAGTATATGGTGCTAAGGTAGTATAGTATATGGTGCTAAGGTGTAGTATATGGTGCTAAGGTGGTATAGTATATGGTGCTAAGGTAGTATAGTATATGGTGCTAAGGTGTAGTATATAGTGCTAAGGTAGTATAGTATATGGTGCTATGGTAGTATAGTATATGGTGCTAAGGTGTAGTATA